>NW_019091657.1:83630-103786 GCF_001949145.1 Acanthaster planci
GTGAGGTTCAGTATGCTTTCTAGTGCAGGAGCCTAGGGGGTTAGGGTTAATAGACATGATCAGGACAGAGGAAACAAGCTGCACGTCAAATACTGGTATGAACAAAATTTTTAAAAACCGTTCAGGTCCAGAGTCAAAGTGAAAATAAAATTCTCATGAGGTAAATGATATACTGTGCACATTGTTTTCTGTTTAAAATATTTGGGGGAAAAAATTCAGCTCAGAAATAAAATTCCTCTCACTCTAAGTCTACCTTTGTTCTTGGCAAGTGACGATGCATGACTTGTTACATGTATGGTTATCATACATGTGTAACACGATGTTCATGACCAGTGTACGCACTGCATCCACTGCCTCATCGACACTGATATACATGTAGACTGGCCCCTCATGATTTGTTGCGTTTTCAATTTGTATATGTAAGAAGGACTTAAGACCACTTCATTTGTCTGCTTCACAGACGTGGGCCCGGATCCAAATCAATTGGCTATGGCCGGAAATTACACCGAGTATTTGGCAGCATCCACGGCCACTTCCCATAGAATCATGCGTAATATCAAGCCGCAGCCAACTGATTTGGACATGGCCTTCATGTACACATACCGGTACATGAATGATGTCACCTGGTAAAAGTGCCCGACTGAAATATGTGTAGGCCGAGGGGGATTCCTTCACCGTACATACATGTATTATTACTCAACACCACCCATCAAAAACCCATTAAAATAACGTGGTAGCAGAATTCCTGCTGATCAAGTAAATTTGGCGGCTTTTGGAATTCGTTTTACGCAAAATAAAAAAATTTTCTTTATTTTGCCAACGTACAGGTCTACAGCAATGGGCGCAGTGACCAGAAACCGGAGACTTTTTGAGGGGCCTTAGAAAAGTGGAAATAAGTTGCTGACCTGGCCGGGAAAGGGCACCAGTTTTTCACACCAGCTAGAACCTTGAACATCTCTATGCAAGAGTGGTCTAGAGGGAGCTCCGGTGCTGATGTCCTCCAGTTTAGCAAGGTGGCACTTGAAGGAGGCATACAATAGGGCCTCAGTCGTGGGAAGGTTAGCAGGTAGGCCCAAGATCTGGATCATACCCTTTTGCAGGAAACGGAGACATGCCTCCGAAGGAGTTAAGTAAGCGGCAGAGTTAATGTCTTTGTCGTAGGACGAACCACGATCTACTTGAGTGGAAACGGAGACGTCATACGTGAACTGTAAAAGGTACCCGAACCCGGATAGGTTAAAGGTTGGAAGCCGTCATAGACTCAGATAGAGCTCTGCAGGCAGGAGATCCGGAGCAGTTACCTGGGGAGTGTGGTTTGACTAAAGGCAGCGGGCTATTGTAGACAGAGAGGGAGTGGAATTCCGTCATAAACTCAGGTGAAGAAATGTCTTGCTAAGATGAAGAGAGAAACTTCTTGTGCTTGGACCCCGTAGAAGACAGGTGTTTACACTTCTTATGTACAGGTGATCCGGCAGTAGAACCAGCGGATAGAGTCTGAAGAGCCAGGGCATCAAAAGCCCATCGAGATTGCAGATTGCACTCTGCCAATAGAGGCTGGGGAATCAAAGGGGAAGCAGCCTCAAGAACGCTCTGGCTGAAGAGACCCAGCAGTTAGCCGGAAGACAGGGCGATGTATGGAGTTCGGAAGCCGCAACAGCATAAGAGGCCAGTGAGCTCCGCTGCCCGGGATACAGCCAAGGTTGAACCTGAATAGCTTGGTGCTGTCTCTGTTGGGTGCCCCCCCTCCCCCGAGATGACAGTTTGTCAGCCGGAGGCAGGGTAGCGTCCAAATCATATCTTTGTGTGCGTGCGTCTGAAGGCAGTACATGTAGCTCATGGCGTGAGGTGGTGGGTGCTGTTGGCGTGGGAGGCTTGGTGCTGTCCCTGCGCGTGGTCTTGTGAGCCATACTGGGGAGTCGGTGTCATCTACAGTAGGCACTGATAGGGAGACCGCCATTGGACCTCAGTGCTTGGGAGCTGGGCATGGAAATGTTCGCGCCGCCAAGACCCAGCTGGCAGGGGAAAAAAGCACAGCGCCACCCCTACACTACCGTTGACTGCAATGCGATGTGGTGGTGGAGGGAACTGAGCATTCGGATACCACTCGCTCTATAACTCAGACCCTGAAGTGTGGTGTGGCTAACCCTGGACTGGACAGGGAATGGTTCTGCCAGCAAGTGTTGGCACAGAATCTCACAGTATAGTGTGCAATGCCATTTGATCATCCGCAGACCGACTCCTGTCGGTTTATAGGGGAGAGTGGGGCTGCGGAATGAATTCCGCACTACCTGTACCTCTCATGCCCCAACAGTCCCAGGGCCGCCCAGTTGACCCTATACATGTATATGTATATCTACTAGGAAGGTGAGGGACCACGGAACGAATTGCCGCACTAACTCATGGAACTCCCATTGACCCTATGTAGAATACTCAGTGTTAGAATAGCATTGAGTCAACGTGGAGCCTGTGAAAATGCACACACAGAAAGAGAAACAAAATGCCACAAACACAACAAATACACAAACCCACTCATTACAACTAAAGAATGCACATTTAATACAATATGTTACAGTTGATCAAATTAACACAAGAACATGTAGCGAAATGGAAAACTTGAGATTTCAAAGATGCCAAAATTGACCTGTTTGTTTGGAATCAAGCTAAGGAAAAGAAGGACAAACATGGCAGCTGCTCCGCTATCAAGTTTTTAGTGAATGGAATCATAACACAAAGGAAATTTGCATATTTAGAGACTGTTTGGGGTAGGTTCAAAGCAGAAGACTATTAAGTTTAATCATAATAAACAGCATTGGTACACACAACAGTACACCCAATATTTTATCAGATTGGGTGGGTGGTCCAGTTAGGGAGAAAATCCAACATACCATTCTTATAGAGCACAAGAATTGGCCACAGGGCTAAATGTTCGGGGCACACCCAGGATTGCACACTTTTTTAAAGGCCACCATGAGAAGTAAAAAGCTACAGCTGCATATCTACAGTATATAAACTCAATGGAGATATGTCACAGATTTTACATTCGGGGCGGGGGGAGGCACCTGGAGAATCCGCTGGAGGGCATGTGCCCCCCTCCCATCAATAAACAGCTATGTGGATAGTACACATAATGTGATGCATGTACATATACACAGACTTGTCACCAGGCTGAATTTAGTGCCGGCTGATATTTTGGCAAAGTGCTATGAGAGGAGCTCTCACGGGTCACGGCCAGGGGTTGAGGGCCCATTCAAAAGCCCTTGGTGGACTCCAGGGGCAACACCCCAGTGGGGGTTGAGGGGACGGAGCCCCTAAAGCACCAGGATTCTGGGGGTTTTCCGACGTTGGTTTTGAGAGGCATGTAATTGGAAGCGGAGCTATTTTTTTTCTTAGGCCTTACTTGTAAAAGATCTGAAAGCTAAATCTGACGTTAAAAAGGTGACAACCTAACTAACGGCAACATATATAGATTTCTCCAAGTAAAAGAGTGCGAACATGCTCACTACTGTACCAGTTTAATTGTAAGTACACGTATAGTCTATACATGCAGTTCCAAGTTAATCTTGCATCCTATTCGTAACATCTTACCAGTGACTGATGTTCCCATGGGTACATTGTCCAGGGCTCCATGGCTGTTGGCATGAATTAGCAGGCACTCTTGACCACCATGCCTGGCCAGCTCAATACTGACTGAGAACTCTCCTAGTTCTTTCCCTGTGTCTGATGTTGTCACTAGAGCATCTGTGAAGAGGATGCTTTGCAGATCATCTGAGGCTGCAGATTACACAATAAAACAATCAAGAAACAATAAGGTTACGGTATCTCAAGGGATCTTGTTTGTATTCTCTCTAGGATCATCATACAAAAACAAATATTTTCCTCATCTGAAAATTTAATATTAAAACATGGTGCATGAAATTGAACACACATGTAAGTACACCCATACTGTGCAACTACAGCTTAATTTGTGGTGCGAGGCTCATAAATGGTTCGAAGTTAGCTATGTTTCATTAAATTGGCTGCTGGTCCAGAACCACGTACATGTATACTGCTTCATTAATTGTTCAATAAAATGAATTTTTATTGATATTTTTGAACAAGCTAGTGTTCCTTAATATTGCTTTCAAAATTTGTGATTTTTAAGTTTTTAAATCCAGCGGTTTATTTTATACAACTTGTGTTCAATTGTTAATTAATATGTAAATAAGAGTAGTTTTAAAAGAATTGAGTCATAAATGCTCAATCAGCACTCAGTGTTCTAGCCAGGCATTCAAAAGCATATCGGGCCGATACGCTGAGCTAAAATACCAACATGCTAAAAATCCCCCAATATGCAATCAATGTGCTTCTGTTTTCCAGAGGAAGGCTTAATGTTAAGTTTAAGAAAAGTTTCATTCAGAGATGTAAAAAAAATTCATTTAAACACCGACAAAAAGTTCCCAGAATATCGGCAAAATGTACCGAAATGGAACGAAATTTCCACAACACAACATAAGGTACACGTCGTACACACGCACAAGTTTTCACAGCTCTGTGGAGACATCACATACATGTACGAGCAACAAACACAATATGGTTCCCCCCATGCAACTGACAAATCAATAGCAAGAGTAGATGGGTTAGGAGCCAGACTATAACTCTGGATTGTACACAACTGTGATGGCATAGCTGGCAGCACGGTAGTTGCCCGAACCTTTCAAATAGNTTGGACATGTTGGGGGGTACCCCTCGGTCTCATTTCTTGCTGGGTATACAAATAGTGTAGCCTCGAAAAGTGTCGAAGTAAGCTACAAGTAACTTGTCACAAAACTTGGTCTCCCTCTCTGTAGTTTCTTTTAATGCATTTTTTTCCATGGATATTTTGATATGCTTTGTCGTGGTCCACAAGGACGATTTTTGGTAAGACCAAACACATGGTCTCGGTGGCCATTGGTGCGTGACAGTACTGTACCACATGGCAGCCCATCCATGCACAGGCATGTCACGTTTTTGCGTCCCTACTGGGTAACTTCACATTGTAGTGTTGAACACAGCATTTTCTTTATATTATTGATATTATCGGTATTGTTAATCATTCTCATTTATTTTTTGGTAGTGTATGCTCGTTATTTTAAGACCAAACTTTTTATTATTTTCAGCACAATCATCTAACTTGCGATATTGATTATGTGAGATGTTTGGAATGATGGCAACTTATATTCTTTTTAACAAAAGTTTTAGAACTCAGCAAGAGTTTTAAGCAGGCACGCCCGTTTTTGTATACGTAGAATAAATTAATCACACATGTTGAGTTAAAACCCCAAGAAACTATTCAGATTGAAGTTTTTCAAATGAAATGAAAACTGAGGTGTACAGTGTACATGTTGGCCTATTAAGCTTGTGTTGTATGTTTTTTCATTGATGCACAGCAAAATAATTTCGTACCATGGAGCTTCTCATACAAGAACAAGCACATGTAAAATACAATTGTGTAGTCGTAAAATGTGATCAGATATCCCTACTTTATTTGCCAATGTCCTTAGCAAAAGTACAACAAAAACACAAAGCGAAGCCCCTTCCCCTAAAAAGTAGACATAGAGAAAAGGGTAGAAGTCAGTCTCAAACTGATAATTTTGCTTTTGACAATGACTGAATGGGGGTACTGGAAACTTTAAAACAAAGCTGTTATAATTAACAGAATAAATGTTAAAACAGCACCCTCAGATGTCAAATAATATCCATAAGGTAGAGGGTTTGCGAATACGCCATGAGCATTTTCTAATCCCTGTTCTTGACAACACTTGAGTTGAGCGGGCACGAGAAAAGCAGTCTTGAACGTGACGAGCAGACCCGAGAGGGTGTTCGCGATTCGATTTTTTCACTCCCCGGTTGTTAGACGGTTGAGCGAGGTGCAACTGGAACAAAATGGTGGACTGTGCAGAGGTTTTAGCACATTCTTCAGTTATTTTGTTGAATAGTGGGCTAATACCTTCCTAATGAGAACAAGAAAACCATTATTAGTGTAGGGCTGAAATTTCACACCCTCGTGTCCAGTTTTCAAACAATGGATTGGTGACCGCGGCCTACGCCATAGCATCTATAGCTATAGGCATGGAGGCAGCCATAAGAGCCAACATGACTTAGCTAATTCAACTTCAAGCTTACATGTATGTTATAGTTATAAAGCTACATTCAAAAGAAACATATGCAACCATACGTATGAAGCCACACCATGATGGTTGTGTTTGTATTGCGCATGCCCAATGTGTATTAGACTTGCGTTGCAGCCGTTCATTGGTATATCAACAGTAAAAACACCATCAACCTGTGAATTGCGGTAGTCAAGCGGTTACAGCATAATGGTTTGTGACGCATGGGGTGTGGGTTCGAATCCCGGGTCAAAATTGTGGGCAGGGAGGTTTTTTTACAAGGAAAATAAAGCCTGAATGTTATAGGAGCCTAATTTCACAAGTACAGTTTTTACGGTTGGTTTAGCATCTAGATGTCATGCATTGTGCATAGTTGTGAACCGTGGTTTGGCTTCATACGTGTGATTGCATATACAGTGGAACACCGCTATAACAAACAAGACAGGGTCCACGTTAAATGTTCGGTACAGCGGTCATTCGGTATAGCAAATTTAACTGCCGAACGTTTTGTTGCCATGTTGAATAGCACCCTCTCTTGTCTAACCGTAGTGCACTGGCACCCTCTTGTGATACATTGGTTCGCTGTTTTCGTGATGTTTTGCCGTTGCATTCAAGTTTAACCTTTAATGTTCTAGAAATGTATCTGTTAATTATTTTTGTTTTTAATTTAAACTTGAGTCAAAAAATTGATATCAAGTTTATCCTTGATATCAAAAAATTGATATCAAGTCGTGAAACTACATGTACCGCTGAGGATTGATCTCTGATGCATGCTGTGGCAAATCTTGGTTGATTTGTGTATCAGCGGCTCTCCCACTGTCTGACTTTTTTATTTTGCACTCCCACTTTTATACCCAGCAAGAAATGAGACCGAGGGGTACCCCCCAACATGTCCAATCCCTATACACATTCCAGACTTTTGTTACTTAACACATCCCCCCCAAGATGTCTGAAAGGAATTCCCCAGATTCCAGCAAGACAATGACCAACACAAAGCAGGGGGGGTTCTCTCCGTCTCATACCTTGCTGCACATGCCCACTTTCCCAAATTCTAGTTGAAAATCTGTGGATCATGGAGTTAAGATAGTATCAGTTGCCTGTCAGGCAGTGAACATACATGTACAAGTAGTGCATCAGTGAGGTGTATAATTCAATAGACAAAGACTTGTATCACGAAAATGGGTAGAAACATTTTCCACAAAATAAGGTTTTGTGTACATGCAACAATGTCTGCCCACATGTTTCCATGCAGCATGGTCTTCTTAATATTGATTAAGGGCAGTTAAAATAATTGAAGTACATATACATGTAATTGGTAAAAGTGGTAGAGAATATTGTCATTATCACCTTTTCTTAACCCTTACTACCCTAAACCTCCCATGCTCCAACAGCAGGTTTTGTGAGGTTTTGGCAGGTTTGGTACTAGACCTGATGAACATGCTATTGAAGTTTGTGAGATTTGGGATGAAAGGCCCAGGGAGATGGTGTTAGAATCTATTTGAGGTGGGACAAACAGGGTTCCATTGTGTGCAGTGTCTGGCTTGCTGTACCATTTATTGGACTATGCTTGATTTTGTCAGGTTTGGTACTGTTCAATATAAGTCATCCTACATGTATACTGCATGGACCCATCCATACCATATCACTCAAACTCCAATAGGTTCATTCTGTTGAAGTTTATCAGGTTTAGTTCACAGACTTGCAAGTACATGTACATGTACAGTACATAGACAAGTAGGCTTGTGTGTACATGTACATGTATCTGTTAGATTTTGTGAGGTTCAGTATGCTTTCTAGTGCAGAAACCTAGGGGGTTAGAGTTAAGACAAAAGGAAATTAGAGAAAACTTCACAGGGTGTAAAACTGGAACTGAAAAAGCTAAACCACCCCATAGTGCTGACAGTGTTTTAGCCAGGATGAAATCAAAGGATGGGGCATCTGCCTGACATGCCGGATATTATGACTGGATATTATTTCAAGTAGCTCTTGAAGGTTTGCATGGTGGAATACGATAAGGTAGAGGGTTTGCGAATACACATGGAGCATTTTCAAATCCCTGTTCTTGACAACACTCGAGTAACACAGGAACGTTGTTCTCGAGCATGCTGTTATGAATGCGCAGGTGAGTGTCACGTCGATACAAAGCAATGCAAAATGGCAGACAAACATAACAAACCTCTGATTTTACACATTTTTGACAACGATACTGGTGACGAATGTGAAGCAGATCAAAATGTAGCCCCCATCCTAGGAGCCCTTCTTTCACTTTGGCTGTTGAAAAGGCTGCCTTTGTTTTTCTTAACTTTTCTCAAAGTATGAAACTAAACATTAAATAAGTCAGTGGAGTGACAACTGTGGTTAATTTTACATCTCTTAATCAGCCAATCTTGTAAAATCATGGCATAAAACCAATGGTGTAAACCTCCTTTAAACCAATAAACACTTTTGGACAACAGTTTCCTCATATATCAAGGCATAATGGTTACTTGGTGGTTACATGTAACAAACAGGGGGAAGCACCTACATACATGTACTGTCAGTAGTTTGTATCCAAACTTTTCAAAAGGGGTAATTTCATTAATGACTACCGCTATCCCCCTTGGTGTATGTACATGTAAAATCATATTGAAATTGGAGGATTTGGGAATGTTGGGGATTGACTATGTGGCTGCCCTTTCTAACGCACTGAAGACAAACTCCTGTGTTCTCTGCCCCTCCTTACATGTACATACAAAATACATGTACACATCACGAGAATGAAAAACTCATCAGGCTTTGGGGGTTTAAAATATGAATTACCCTTTCTAACTTGTTATTACACAACCAGAAATCCAAAAATCTAACCCTGTGTAATAAAGAAAGCAGTCCTCTCTGCATTCAATGAACATGATAAAATACTCACTGATTGAATTGAGGTAGGCCAGTGCATCCTGTGTGGTTGGTACAGGAGATACAGCATTTGGGATAATGGCATCTCCACTGTGAAAAAAGACACATTGTACTCTGTTATTTACTTTAAACAGCAACTACCACACATGTAGTCACTTTCCAGTGCAAGTACTGTACCAGTGCTACAAGTAACCGGTATGTACAAGGTAAATGTGCATGAAGCGAACATGTAAATCTGCAACACCTACATGTACATGTACATGTACATGTACACTGTAAGCAGTACAAGGTACTGATTTTGCGAATGTTGTTAAAAACATGGTCTATCCAATGCATTTTAATAAAACCTTTGAAAGAGAACCTTTGTGTTTCACTAACCTCATTCTTAACCTTTTTTGGGTTGGGTTGGGTTTGGGTTGGTTGTGGCTTGGTTTGGGGGTTGGAATTGGTTTGGGTTTGCATTCAATGTGTATCCACTAGAGACCGGTTTTCGAGGGAATAACAAGACTTTTTCTTTTAATACAAAAAATGGGTCATTCCATGAGGTTGGGCACAATTTATGATGGTGTCCTTGTTACATGGGTGACTTGTACCACCTGTCATAAGCTGTAGAGAAGGTAATTTACTCTGTAAAAATAACACGCACCTTTGTGTTCAGCCTTGCAAGTTGTAACAATGTCAATTTGGAATTCATATGCAGGGAAACACAGTAGCTGTTCATTTTTACGGAACCCATGTAACAATTGACACCATCACAAATTGTGCCCCAACCTCATGAAATGACCCAAATACAAACAAATGCAAGATGTCGACTAATATCCTTATTACCTTCTGTAAGTCAATTTGAAAACAATGATCAAAACTTGATGACCACCACAGCTTTAGCCAAACGGAGTGATTTTCAGTGCTCTTATGAATGTGCCAACCATCACTGACCGTGACCCATTTTTAAGGGTTGTACAGGGGTATGGTGCCCAAGTGAGGCCATGCACGACATAAATATTTGTAACCGTGCTGCTTATCTTGTGCTTTATCATCTTATCTTCATCTTATCCTTTATCACCGGAAGTCATCTTTTCCAAAATCAACCTCTGTTTTTTTACCTGAAAAATATTGTATTAATGATTTGAAATGTCAAAATCAGAAATAAATAAAAAACTATTGCAGGTGTTTCTTTGCTTTCAACTCTAAAGTTTCCCTTTGTTTTGTGTTTTTTCAACTGTAATACATGTAAATTGGCAAATGTTTGAAATTGAACACACTTTCGTTTATTTCTAAAACTGAAACAAACAACATGCTTTAGAACTTACTATGGAGATTATATCATTGACAATGATTTACTTGGCAAAATAATAAACATGCTTGAACTCTGCATTCGGCAAACTGAAAAAATGGCTCATAAATCTCCTGACAAAAGAAGGAAACTACAGTAATAAAATTTACTCCTCTGTGGGTCGGAAGCATGGGAGACTGTGACAAGGTGTGACAATAAAATGTATCCCTTGCTAAGAGAGGGTTGATACTGCAACAGTACTTGATGTGTGTCCAGTGCAAGCAGTTTTTGAACATACTGTACATGTACACTGGCCCCAAGATGTTAAATTGATGGAGTTTGCAAGTTCAATGGGTGGAAATCAGCGGAAAACACAGCACTTGTCACTGTCATCAATACCGGTATCTTGAGTTGCCGTCATCATCATTGGTGGTGGTGGTACTCTGAAGCGATGTTGTGTTCTGCTGCAGGAGCATGACTTGGGCCAGGTTGAGATGGAGAAATTGCACGAGGCTTCTTTGCACTGATGGTGAATAGTTCCTACGGGCACTTGCCCTTGAACGCAGCACTGGACTTGTGCTTCTGCAAGATGAGAGAGTAACATGTGTTTTCCTGTTGGATGTCACATGTTGCTTGTAATATCTAATGAAATCTATTTTTGTCAAAATATTGATCCATATTAGTGTATTTTTTCTATTTTGTACGCCTTTTACGGTAATATTTGTTGAAAGAATGAAATGAAAGAAAAAACCCTACAGTACATTAAATTACCTTTCTTAGAAATACATGTATATAAGTATTAATTTAGATGTTTAATATGCATGCAGGAATTGATAATTTTTATGGAATTGATAATTTTTATGAGCATTTGCAACGTTTCAACTCATCCCTTCAAATGTGAGGGCAAAACAATTTGCTAGGCAAAGAGAAAATGATGTGAGGAACATGTCTTTTCTAAGCATCTGTGCTTTTCCCACATGCTCAGTTGTCAATCGAGTCACATGGCTTCAGTCATACACAAACAGCAACTTTGAAACATTATAAGCTGAAACTCTGAAAGACACTATAATGAATGTTAATTGCCCCCACAATGAAGAATTTTTTGTATCTTGTAAACTAGGCCTAAATACATAAACTTTTGATATTTATGAGTGCAACTTACCGCTAAAGCATAAACTTTCCACATTTTTGGTCAGCGGGGACAAGATTTTCAGCAAGTTTGAAGGTATTTTACGTCACTTAAAGTTGTTTACATCGCGCAGCATAATGCAGAAGGTGAGGATGCAAAAATACCTGTAGAGCTTAAAATACTCTTTTATTTGATGTATAACTCAAGGCATTTGACTAAAGCACCGTCAAGCCTTGTTTTGGTTTGTGAAGACTACAAAAAGGTAACCAAAAATATGCATTTTTCTGTTGAAAATCCCCAAAACATGCATAGGAGTTGATGAAACATACATGAAACAGTGTTCATTTGGAAGCTTGCAATTTCAGGAAGAAAAGGAAATTTTTTGTCCAAAATCGACGTCAAACTGGTGCCGAACAGCCCTTTTGTATTGGGGTACAGTCATGCAGTTGTGTACATATGGTGTATGCATGTGCATCAGATTGATGCATGGTGAACGGGGAGTAAGATGCAAATAACAAGCGCAGAAACCACATGTATTGTTTCAAACAAATGTTATCTAAAGACCCTGTCAAACACTAACAGACTTAAAGGAACTTACGACACCTGACAGACTTGGTCCCCTATTTTTATAGCTATTTATTGATGACAAAATATCACATCAAAACTATGCTTCAGTGATGTTTCACACATCCCTAAACATTTCAAGCCCAACTCAAATGACCTGTTACTGTATACATGTACGTGTATTCTGTGTTCATTATTGATAAAGTTCTCCATCGTAAAAGATATTGTTTACAATACTTTACACTTCTTCTGTGATTTAACTACAGATCTTTGTCCAACTCTGGTACATGTATGTCTGGAAGTGGAACCGATGAGGAACAAGACTCCATGCGGTTCAAATAAATTGATGAAAATAACATAAAAAGTGATGGACCAATTACATGTAGGATGGGTTACTACATGTATATCACATTTGCCAATCGAAATAATAATTGCTTGCTCACCTTCCTGAATTCTCCTATCCTTGCTGTTGTTTAACTCTTACTTTTTAACTGATTCATAAACTTTCGTTTGTGGTTCAATTTATTTTCCTCTATGACAGCTTAGAAAATCTGTGTGCGCACCGTATGCAAGCAGAGGGGGGGTCTCTATTGTAACAATATCAAGAAATACATGTACCTTTTACAGTCGACTCTCGTTAATACGAAGGCCTTGGGACTTACTAAATTAGCTTGTATTATCCGGAGCTCGTCTTACATGAAAGCTGCCGTCTTGCTTTATATATGTATCGCCAATCGACCGTAGGTAAACCGTACATGTGTACAAGTATACTTAAATTTCGGTTAAAAGGCACATAGTATCGTTTTTTTACATGAATTTGATTTTAAAAAGTTTGTTTACGAAAGTAAGATACAGTTTAATGAGTAACGACTTGTAATAAAGAATAATTATAAAATGTAAGAACGGAGGAAGCAGAATTTCCAACAGTCATGTCGATTCAGAGTGACACGGGGGGGGCTTTGGTCTTGGGGAATTTTTAGGGGCGGGGAAATCCAACGAAAGATTTCTTTTGTTCACCACTATCCTAAATACTGAAATACCGTAGCACTTTTGGGAGCACTCGCTTGTGTTCAGGTGGTATGCGAGCCGCCACACAGAATTTCTATGTTGGGTACAGGCAAAGCAAATGCCCACTGTTCGTCTCTCTTGCAGGACACAAATGGCTTGATTCAGTGTGGGAACACTGCAGTGCTGTTCTACCATGTCTACTGTACATGCATGAATTACCTAAGCACCTTTCAAAATTGAATGAACTGGCTGAATTGACAAGTTGCCTTCAAAAAATCTTGCACTAAATAGACAGATTACAATAAATTTGCACCCAGCCAGTGCGCAAAAAATGCTTGTTACATCCGAGCTCCTATTGCACATTTTTCCCCATAGGAATGTATACAATTTACTTGGGACTGGCAAATATGCTCGTCTAAACCACAGTCTCGTCTTACCCAAGCTTGTATTACCAAGAGTTGACTGTAATGTGGCCTTTAAAGCACTTTGTTTAAGAAGATAAAAAGAATGATTTTGTTTCCCAAGGAAACAAAATAGCCTCATTTTGTGATACCGTTCAATTTACCTGTTAATTGACTCCATTTCTTCAGTCTCCTCCTTAAAGATGCCAAACGCAGGGAGAACGAGATGGGAACAGTTGCGCTGTCACCTTACACTTTATAATCCAAAAAGGAAAGACTTCTTTTTTTCATCAGAACTTGTTTACCCGAATCTTATGATGCAGCAACAATTTCGACATTCATCTTATTACTTGAATTGGTGTTTTACCGAAGGAATAATGAATATATGAGTATCGAAAATTTCATTTTTTGGTGGACTCATTCTTTCATCGTTGTCTGAAAAACTGTTAAAATATCTTCTTTCTGAGTTCTCACTCTCCGAGAGTTATAACCTTCTCATTAGACCTGAACTATTTTATTCAAAATCAAAAACTGGGCATTTTCGCAGTTAAAATGTGCCTTTAGACACCTTTGGCCATTTGAAATTGACATACATGTACAGTAGGAACCCAGCAACAGACATCCAAGGGCAGGGTGGTGTTAGAAATACATGAATCTGTCAAAGACATAGATGGTAGGTAATGACGGACACGGTCAAGGAGAATGTACAAATTTCGGAAAAATTACATCTTTTATTAAAAATTGTCCAACATACGGAAACATGCAGAATTTTTCTGTTTCAATAAAATGTATCCTCAGGTCATAAACTGTTAATTACCTGGGCAAATATTGCAGTTTAGGAACTCACTGGCAACACAAAATTTCTGATACTGCAACAATAGAGTCAGGCCTACCACAATAATATAGGAACTGATTAGGGCTATACACCTAATTTTAATAATAAAAATTCATATTCATAACTTCACTATGTACAAACAACTATTGAGCTAAATTTCATACCATTCAATTTCTTTTAAAATTCTCTTTCCACTAAATTTGTGGGGGTCAAAAAAAAAAAAATTGAAGAGTAGGTCTTGCCCTACATGTACCAGACTCCCTACTGTAACGTTAGTGTAGGGCTCCTTGACATCAGGACCTCCAGACCTCCAACGATATTTGCCTGCAATTTAGGACCCTGTATTTTTCATACATTAACTATGGTATTTTGGAAGACTTCTGGAATGTTTCTTGCACAACTGTCCATTAAGGGACCCTCGGGAGGACTCCACTGGCTTACGGTCATGAATGCAAACCATAATGCACTGTGTACGAAGAGAGCCACTCCATTAACTGACGTAAATACATGCCCAGGTGATGCCTGCGTGGTGGTCAGAAAGTTGGTCATAAAAAGCCGTCAATTCCACTCACCTTAAACCATCTGTTATTTTTTCCTCCATTTTCGATGGGATTCAAACGTCAGTAATAGGCGAATTTCTGTATAATTCGAATATGTTTACAGGCGAAATTGTAATCACTAAGCGTTTACCCCGTACCTAGCATTACTCATCCTTTTCTAGTGGCCCTAATCATGTATATGAAACCATATGTACCGCGCCGACACGCCGTCAGACGTCTCATCTCAGCCCGTCAACACCGCACACCGGTACCCCGTACCGGATTTATTACATGCGCCCAGTGCACGGCAACATGGGCGATGGTACGTAGGTACGATGGTGCGTAGGTCACTATGGAATTATGTAAATAAGTCAATCACTTAAATATAGGGTTAATCGGTTGAAGAATTCATCTGATGTGATTTGACGTATATATATTTCCTTTCTTTTTCCTTGCAAAATATGTAAACAGCGGCTTACTCTCTGTGAAGAAATCTGAAAGTCGCTTCTTACAACCCTCCTAAAAAGAAAAAAAATGAAAAAAATGTTTGGTAAATCTCCCCCCTCAATTTAAATGGAATGATCTAACACACTTAGCAGCAGATTACATGGAAAATACAAACCAAGTGAAACAATTTTGTCTGCTGCATGAAAGCAAAACATAAATTAATTGAAAAGACATGTTGCAGTCAAATTCTGTTACATAATAATTTCTCCACCAAAGTGCTAGTGGAGCATTTGAAATTAAGATATATAAGCCTACTTTCCTCTCTTCTCAATAAGGAGGCGCCATGGCTTAGTCGGTTAAAGCGCCTGTCTAGTAAACAGGAGATCCCCGGTTCGAATCCGGGTGGTGCCTTGTACAAGATGTACATTTTTCTGATTGCAACTTGATGCTATTGTTTTTCCCCTTTCAAAGCAAAATTAAACCTTTCCCTTGGAATTTGCCATTATTATTCTTTTCAATTTTTCATACTGCAGAACATAGTACATGTACAGTGTTTGTGCAAAAGAAGTACAAAATACATGTAAGTACATCATAATAATAACAGTTTTTATATAGCGCATCACACCAAAGTCTCGCGGCACTTCACAAGACAATTAATGGAACCGACAAGTTTGAAGGACTGTGTTAAATTCATTTTCTTTATAGACAATTCTGATAAGGTGTGGAAGAGAGTTCCAAAGCGATTGTGATGCATGCATGAAGGAACGATGTCCATAGGGAGCACAATCTGTATCTGAGTTGTCAAGTTTATTTCTCAGAACTTTAATTTTGTCTGAGAAAAAGTTTGCAAAGTTAACAGGTAACAGTTCAAACGTTGCGGCAGAGGGGAGAATTTGCAATGATGACGGTGTACTCATTGTATTGGTAATTTGAAACAGACATTTTGAGTCACAGTTTTTCAAGTGGCTCTTTGTGATAGATTTTGTTTCTTTGAAAATCTGCCTATGAACCGCCAACTTTGGAGATTTCCAACGTCGCTCATGAAGACGCAGCTCATGCTTGGCTGAATGAATGTCATTGCTAAACCAGGGTGCATGAGGACGGGCTCTAATGTGACTTTTTGCAGGGGTGCGTGCTTATTAAGCAAATCTCTGAGAGTCTGCCCGTACTGAGTAACCAATGTGTCAAGATCCGTGGAAGGGGATGTGCACATTGGAGAATTCAAGATGTCCTGACGGACAGGTATATGTATTCAGATTAGAAAGCTTGGACCCTAAATATAGTATAGATCCCCCTCCTCTGTATCACTGGTGTATTTTGCCTACCAGTGGCTGGTGAACTGTGGCTGGCCGCCTCCAGTGTAAAGAATTTCTGTTGGTCCAAGGCAATCCAATAAACTCTCCTAAAACTGTGAATATTGATAGATTGCTCAGCATGGGATACCTCTTCAGCTGGAAGAGATGCATGTCAGCAGCATTTCAAAACTTTTCAGTTAAAACCACATTAATAACTGCTATATGACTTTGACTTATGATGCAAAATTTGGCTGAAATTGTCTCAATCATTTTGAGGAAAGGCTAATTTAAGGCAACAGTTGCTGGAGAAAATCTGTTTATCAGGCAACAAAACTGCACACAAGACAACACTTAAAATGATGTCACAACACCTATTCAATTATAAGGTCATACTTTCACAGTGGTGCTTTTCTCACCCAGTATCTTCTGCATTTCTACTTGGAATCCAATTTGAGATGACATAAAACATTATTGACAAAAAGCACTCAATTAGGAAGCTGAAAACCTTTTGTACGGAAATGACTTTATTTTTCACAATTCTTCAAAATTCTCCCCCACAAGCTAAATATTTGGTCACAACTATCCAATTAAAAAACACAGATACTTCAGAAAAGCCAGGATTTGAATACATAATGACCAAACTTAGAAGTATCTACTTATTTAAACAACTTTCATTATGTGAAAGGTAGCTAAAAGTGCCTTTTTATGTATTTGTGGTTGTAGTTCTGCCATGTCAGTGCACATACAATTTGAATATTTTACCATTAAAAAGGCATCTGAATAAAGCATTCACAAAACTAAGTCTTAGGCTACATCTGAGT
Source organism: Acanthaster planci (assembly GCF_001949145.1). The sequence continues at coordinate 100,957 of NW_019091657.1, forward strand.
CTGTTGTCTGAGCTACAGTAGCTGTTGGTCTTCACTCCATTGGAGGTACCCAGAGACGTGCAGACAATACACTCAACTGTAGCTCTGGTATAATAATACATATTGCTATTACCATGCCAGTGTTTGTATGAGCACAGTGCCCTCTGACATATTTCATTTAGTGTTTGCCTGAGCAGCAGAGAATGGAAACAGGAGATACACTTTGAGCTGCAACATAACTCTACACCTTGCAACATGTGCGAGTGTGGTAAGTGAAACTTGTTAAATCACAAATACTTCCAGTACTAAAAACAACATATTTGGTGGGGTACAAATTGTACATTAACCACAAGGACATAGCAGGGGTAAAATTACAAATCTGAAGCAGATTGGTGGTACCTGTCACCTCCATGGTAAGGACAAAATCATTGCTACAAAAAGACAAATGCAAAGACTTACTCCTGACACACAAGAAATCCGGTACACACACTGCAGTATGTCCTTCATTGGTTCTCATTTGTAGGCCACATAATTCAAAATCAAAAGGCCACACAATCAAAAGTTCCTCCATGCAGCCCATAGTCTGCATGATCAAACAAGAGTAAACAGTTCTGACAATAAAACAGAATTGGTATCTATTCCAAAATGGCATGACTATGTCTCAGCTCTATGTAGCATGATTATTGTCTACAAGTTGGAAAAATCAACTATCCCTCTTGCTGAGTGCTGTCTTCCTGTCACTGGTCCATTTACATAGGGTAGTTCAGCAACACATCCTGTCGGGCCAACTCCAACAACATAGGATCATCAAAGAACTTGTTGATACTGACATCCTCACTGAGGCCCTACAGATATATGCAAGCAAAAAGTAAATACACTCACTCTTTAAAGGTTCCTATGGAATTCTTGGTAACCATACTAAATAACAACATATACAGTCCTTCAGTCACTACTGCATAAGTATTTGTAAGAGCTCCAATAAAACCATCTTTCAAGGCCTGAACACATCATGATGATCACTGGAACAATTTAATGAACACTTGAGTCCCAGAACAAAGACCACAATGAAATTTCAGAAATAAAAAAATAGTCATGTGGAAATTGTGTCTTTCACAGAAGTGACATTACTTTGGTCTTTTGAACTGCCAAACCAATACCAACATTTCAGGGAAAATATAACTGTACAATGTTGAAAACAAAAACTGCTGTGAACATGTTTCTACAGGGTGTCCCAGAAAAAAAAGCAAGCCCTGAGGAAAGGGGTTAATATGCTTAAACAATGAGATATGATTATAATGTATAAGGATCTCCGAAATGTAGAAGCAGTATTCTTTCTAATGATACCCTGTCGGCATCCCTCCTGTCATGCATGACTGAACACCATTGTCTTGAAAATGGGGCATCCGAACTCAGTTGTAACACTTTGGATAAACCAGGACACCCTGTATATTTCTTTACAATGACCTTGGCCTTTTGACTTTTTAGATCCTAAAGTGATCTAGCCTTCCCTTTTATTAGAGGACAAAGTCATCTTTTCCACACCACATCAATAACCAGATGTGCACAACAATAAATCACAATACCACTGCAGCTCTATGGGTCCTGTGCCCACCAAGTCAAGAAATGATACCAAATGTGTACAACAGTGACTGAATGAGAATTTAATGCATCGGTCGGTAGTATCTTTGAATGGAAGGTACTTCAGCATCAGATCATGATAAAATATGCATCGAAAATGTCTGTCGATATTAGACACGCTCTACATTTTATCCTCAATGGAAAAGCGTACAAGTAAGGATTCCAGAAATTAGGGGTCCAAAAGTGTGACATTTTGGTGTCCCTGTTACATCTGACCTTTGTTATTTGACATGGAAATATCACTGGAGTTGATTTAAAACCATTACCATTTGTTTGGCAGGTAATTTCCATTAATTCATCAGTCTCGAAAATTAGAAAATGTATTCTGAACTTACAGAATCATATGTCAGATGTGACATGTCCTGGAAATTGCTCTTATCATTTGACAGCACATTTAACTTGTTTCTTTATTTTAGAAGCATCAGCTTTATCCATGAGTTCATGAGTTTGCAGTCTTATATCTCCATTTGTTGTGCGAGCGGAAGTTTCCAGCAGCCTGGTCTTTTGTTACGAGTGCCGTCTTTTGTTAGAAGGCAAAGTTCCCTTTGTCCGATATCGGAGACCCCAGCCACGCATATAAAGAATACATGTCCGAAACCGGAATCCCCGGAGGCAAGCGGTTAAGGCACTGCATCAGTGTGGAGAATGCACAGGGCTGAAGGGTAGGAAAAAATCAGAATTTAACAACGTAAATACCTTCCTTCTTCTGGTCTTAATCATGAACTCTCGAGCAAGGTGCATTGCAGGTTGTGGCTCAAGGGGGCGTATCACGATACTCTTATCCAAAGGATCACCAGGAACAATCTAAAATGAAATATTGTAAATCGTACATGTATACAACTTTGCATCCAACAACAGTGCTCTATGACTGTACTTACAATTTTAAGCTCAACACATTCTTAAATTCTGCAAGAAACTAATTTTCAACACTTGATACTAAGACTAAAGGGCAACCAAAGCACCTACATGCATCTTTCAAGACTCTTATTCGTTGTGGTCAATACATTTCCATGATCTTGACCACAAGAGTATTAAATGTAAACCAAACTGCTGAAGGTCTCAGGTTACTATGTTTTACACTGAGGTTATATTTCACTTCTTCCTGACTTGCCCATGACTGCCTGTCCAAGTCATTGTCCAGGCTATGTCTCTCATGTATAGCAACTTAGGTGTCATTTCTTTCCTGTTCTTTTTAGCTGTGACATCCTTTCTG
>NW_019091657.1:115631-158932 GCF_001949145.1 Acanthaster planci
GGACAGTGCAATTAACCTACCAGCCATTTCTATAACAAATGTACAGCCAGGTTACATGTCCTTCAGCATGAAGTGGTCAGAATATGTCTTACCACATAATGACCACCTTGTTAGGTGACTACTAGTGAGATTTCACTGTATAATGCTTTCCCACAAATCCACTGGACAAGTACAGACAGCAGATTGTGGTGGGAACTGCAACAGTTGTGCATTTATGGTCTGAAAGAACAACAGACTGGTTTAACATTAACTTACTTTTTGTTGGGTGTCTCAGCAAAACATTTGAGTGATGAAGTCTCTACCACTGTTTCACAGAAGGCCACCACAGGATCAGCAACTTTGATATCTTGAGGTAAGAAGCAGATAAACCCATAGAAAATATAAAAAGCAGCATATAGAAAAGAAAGGCAGCCTCTTACAGAAAAGTACATTAAATGTACTCTTCAGGCAATCTTCAGTCCTTTACCAACTGATACATTCTTTATCAGCTAGTATATAACTAGAAGTATTCCAAGAATGTTATTTTAGCTCCTTACAGAATAATTATAAATATATGGTATGCTATTACATCAGATTCATTAATACATGTACCTAAGACAGTTTATCCCTTCCTGCTGATCAAAAGCCTTCCATGTGGCCTGTCCTAAACAGTTGATACAACACCAGCCAACAAAAAAGTAGCCCCTAAAAATGGCATACTCGTACAAGTATTTCTATTTCTACACCAACTAGCTTTCAGTACTTGGGGTGACGTCACAATCTTACAAAGAATTTATTTTATCCTCTTGACGAGGAGAACTTTTTTCTGAAAGCCGACTCTAAGAATTCCAGCCTCACTTGGCCATGAAGGCCGCAAATTCTCGGTTTGTGGCCCTGCGTGCTCTGCACGCTTTGAATTACACAGTGAAAAGGCTCACTGTTCGGTGGCATGCGGCTCTACTCACGCTTCCACATTCCCGTTGCCTCTTTGCAAAGTGGGGACTATTGTGAAGCTGGTGATTATGATGCAAATTCAGTCTTTTCATTTCTGGGCTACACACAAAGGCCAATCACCATATATACAAGAGCCAGGGTCTGCCTTCTTTCACCATGTTCACTCGAGCATGGGCCAAGAATAATAGCTGAAAAGCGGGCTGAGAATCTCAATTTTTACGGCGGCTTTTACCATCATCCGCCCTGAAGGGGTTAAAGGAACTAAACTGTTCCAACAAATGTGAGTCAGTTTATTTCAAATCATTTGGCAATGAATTGCAATATAAAAACCGTAAAAAAACAGAGCAATAAATGTTTTTGCCCAAGCGTGAAAAAATAATTTTAAGTGCGAGCACTGTATGCATCAGGGAGGAGCAGGGGGTATCAAGAGCCAAGGGCAAAATGGCAGTATGTGAACCTCTTCGATTCTTAAAAGGAATATTCAAAGCCCCCCCCCAAAAAAAACTCATGTCAAATATTTCCACTTACAATTTACACAATACATATTGACTTGCTTGACGCAATGCATGTATGCTTTGGTCCATGGAGGCTCATTCCAATGTTGGTGGTGGCACCCCCCACATACACACACACACCAATATAATTATGGGGCGGCGCAGGCATCTGGGAGTTTCACAAAATTGCGGGTAGCAACCACACCGCACAAATGAAAACAACTGCAACGAGAGCGGGTGTACGGACAGATCAAAGAAAAAAATGTGTAATCAGATCCTCGGACTGGCTGGTGCATGCGTACGTTGCCATGGTCGCTGTTTTCACCAGCGCGGTACCTGCCATTTTGCAAGAATCCCAGATGTCCGCGCTGCCCAATACATAAATGGCTGTTTAATGTACTTCCCTGTTGAAAAATAAAGTAACCAAATTATCCAAGAAGTTTATAAAAATTCACAATTGTCAGTTAACATTTGATTGCACAGCAACATAGAAGTGTATTGCGATGAGGAAATACAAGTTTCAGTTGTTTACAAATTTTAAACAGTCATTCTTGTTGGATGACCCTCTGGATCACCAATGGCAATATTGGCTATTTTTGTCTGCTTGACTATCATTTAAATCATCCTTGTGAGAGTGCTTGAGGCAGAAACATGTCACTTAACAGTTGCCCATGAACATGGACTGGAAAAAAGCATGCAAAATAGAGAAACAGCAAAGCAGACAAACATTTCTGAAAGCTTGGCAGAATTATTCAAAAAGATACTGGATTACTGAAAAAGGATCCCACAGCAGTCAATTTCTTATTCCTGGTTATTTTCTTATGAACAAAGGCAAATGAAAATGCACCAGCAGAAATCTGGACCTGACTTCACCAAACACTGCACAGTTTAAGAATACAACTTATGCATCTTCCATAATTTGCCATTGCCATTCATGCTACCTAAATTAAATGTGAAGTGGAGCCCTACTCATAGGTCATAGACTAGTTTGTACAAGATGTAACTTCTATGAAATGGTTATAAAAGCCTAGTGTTATGCAACAAAAAGGTTGTCCAAACTAATGTAGCAGGCAGTGCACAATTCATGAAATCACATTATTTCTAGGGGCAGGATTCAGCTAAAGGTAACAATAAGGCTAACAATATCAATATTTTATGAAGCAAAGTAAACCCGCACACAGTGACTCAATCCAAGAAACCAACCTATTTCAGAGTACATCTTCCTCAGGTCATGCATAACACAATCCAAGTACAGCTCACCAGTGCCTAAAACCACATGTTCACCCGACTCTTCAACCTGCTCAGAAAAGAGAACAACTTCCAGTAGAAACTGTCGATTTTAACAGATATTTTTTTCATTTATACATGTACGTACATGAGTCCAACACATACAATAAATTACTTTACATTTTTGTAGATGACTTTATACCAATAAAAGTCTACTCAAGTGATGGACCTCTTTCTACATCTTCCAAAATCAAGTTCAAGTAAGATCAATACTGCAATACTTTCCATTTCTTCTAAATTGTGATGCTCCATTTTCACGAAAGTACAGCAGTAAAACAATATGTTTACTTTTCATTAGTCATACTTTCTATCACAGTATACTTCTTAATTGCGACCACTTGGCACACCTTAGTTGTGATGAGGGGGTAGCTTTTATTGATCTTCCGTAGTCCATCTAACATTTTAGGTAGTTCAGAAGGATTGACAGGTTCCACAGCAATCTTGATGACTGAGCTGGTGTTGAATTTCAGAGGGCGAAAGATGTAGACCTGAGGGGTACCAACCACGACAAACAAAATAGAATTTCAAAGAGCCAATCAAATACAACACATTTTGTTTGATACCGATTTTGAAATCCATCATCGTTTCAGAGTAATGCTGCTTATAATTGTGATTCAGGGCCTTTTGGGTTTTACACTAATGCAAGTTTCTGTACTTGTGAGCAACAACATGCTGTGTAGGCAGAACTTTAAATTAAGTAGAAACTAAACTGCATGCACTGTATGTCAGTACAATATGTCACCCCCTTCCCTTCACTGAATATGTAAAGTGCATCTCATGGCAATAATGGTACTTAAGGTTCTGGTGTTGATAAAATACCAAATTGAAATAAGCACTAATGACACACATAATACTACCCATATACCCACAAACAATAACTTAAACATTATGTTGTGAAATGCGGTTGAATGGATAGACAAACAGTCTGCATCCAAACTGAGCATCCATGTGGATGGACGGAAATAGGTATTACAATAAACTCTTGACAACTCAAATTTGGTTGGCTCAAAACTCTGCTCATCTCAAAGACATTCTTTATTCCAGCCAAAGAACAGGCTTTTATGTACAAAAACACATCCATAACTCAAAATGCCCAAGCCACTACCTTTGCTTAACTCAAAGATTTGAAGGGCCGATCCGAAAAGACTGCCACCAAACCACTGACAATGGGTGGAAAAAGAACGCAAGACTTTAACTATTAGTCATTCCGCAAAGCGCACGTTGTCTTTTCTAGTGTCATTTTGCATCAGAACACGTGCATACTTGCTGTCATTGTAATTGACTGGTAGCAACCACAACCGGTACATCCTGCCTTTCAAGCAAGCCTGACTGCTAGTACTGCCCAATTGTAGCCCACACGCTTGTAATCCAATCATTGATTCTTTGTGGTAGCCATGTGGCCACACTGGAGGAAGCTTTGTACATGCCGCAGCTAAAGCCTGGCTGCCATCACCGGCCCAATTGCAGCACTCGCAGGCCGCTCACATAGTGACTGTCCAATCACAACCTGTGTAAACACAATGTGATGGCCATGTGATCACCAAGGAAGCACAACGACCACCCGGTAGTGCAGCAAGCTTTGAGGATGCAGGGAATGCTGGGCTGGCTTTTTCAAACTCTAAATATGGTATCAGTACACTTTGCGATTTCTCCGAGGTCAGACTTGTTCAAAATCAGCTGTGATGGAGAAAAAGAAGCAAGAAGTTGAAAGCTTTGCCAATAAGGTCAAACTTATTGAAGAAGTTGGAAAATGTGGAGCAAAATGAAGGGCAGACATTGTGGTGGAAGGGGAATTCCACACTGTCTTCAATCCTGAAAAACCAACGATAAGGTCATGGAGCAGTTTGAAAGCGTATGAAAATGGCGGCTTATCCCAAAGTGGAGGAAGCTCTATTGATTTGGTTCAAGGCTCCGTGTGTCAAGAACATTCCTGTGTCGGGGCCACTTTTGCAAAAGAAGGCTCAATCATTTGCCAAGCTGTTGGGCCACATCAACTTTACATGTAGTGATGGGTGTCTCTTTTGCTTCAAAATATGACACAACATCATCATATTCGTCATCGCTGGAGAGAAAGCTGCAGTCACTCCTGAAATAATGAAAGATTGGTTGGAAACCAGCCCACGTCAAGTTCTAATGGCATAAGAACCGCTGGACATTTTCAATGCCGACAAAATGACCATTTTTTACTGCCTTCTGCCAGATCACTGTCTGACCTTTAAGAGGGAGGCGTGCAACAACAGTAAGAGAAGTAAGGAGCGCCTGACACTGATGGTGTGTGTCAACATGGATGGCAGTGAAAATCTGCCTCTTCTTGTCATCGGCAAGTTAAAAAAAACCAAGATGTTTTGTGAATGTGAAGTAGCTACAGACGCAGTACAAGGCAAACAAGACTGCCTGGATGATGTTAGAAATCTTCGAAGCCTGGGTTCGTAACATCAACAAATTGTACAGGAAGAAAAAGGGAAAAATTGTAACCATTGTTGACAAACTGTCCAGCCCACCCTGCATTACCGGCATGAAGAACATGAAGCTGGTTTTTGTTCTTCCCAACACAACGGCGAAACTCCAGCCAATGGATCAGGGTGTGATACAGAGCTTGAAAACACACTACCGCCGGTTTATCATCACTCCTTGCAGCAGTTGAGAAAGAGTACAACCCCACTGTACCACACACCATGATCTTTTACAAGAAATCTTGGAAAACTATGAAGGAAACAACCATTGCCCACTGCTTCAAGCACGCAGGGTTCAAAAAACTGCAACTGCAGAAGATCAGGACACAAAAAGTGAAGCAGCTGACAACATCAACACTGCCACATCAAGCAATGACCTTGTAGACCAGCTTGGAGATGCCAGGGTAGATATGACACAACACTGGAGTCGTACATCACAGTCGATGCAGAAGTGAGATGTACCATGGAGCTAACCGATGAAATCATCACAGATGCTGTATCATCCAACTTGGCAGAAAGTAATGATGAAGTCGACAAAACCTACCCCGGCCCCCCCGCCCAGCTGTCTCCACTACCAAAGTCATGGAGTGTGTGGACAAGGTGCATAGCTTTGCACTACACAGCGACCACGCTGAAGGCATCTTCGATGCAATCTGTGACATCAAGGACTTCTTTTTTCATTTTTGAAAGGGCAAAGCGAAGCAGAAGAGATCACGGACATCTTCAAAAAGTAAAAAACGACAGGCACTGTTGGGGGCGCTCATCGTAGCTGCCTCATTGAGTTTTAGCTGCTCACGTTTGTTCGATTTTATTTCTAAGTTTTTAATATGTTTTGATCAGCCATTTTCATTGGACTATTATGCAGATTTTGTGACAGTGATTTGCTTGTTTGTGACCATTACTGGAAGCTTCTTGGTCTCTGATAACGATTCTAAGTGTGTATACGTGTATGTGTGGACAGCAGTGCATATATGAAGACCGTCATGTTGACCGTTTCGTTGGTCCAGATCATCTGTTGCTGTGTCTTCATGCTGTCAGCGTTAACTGATCCCATCAGAGTGATATTTCTTTGAAAGATGTCTACGTAATGGTTGGCAATACTGAAATTTATCCAAGGGATTTTGCCTGTAACCTTGGTGTAGTGTTTGACTGCAATTTAACATTTCATAGACAAATTTCGCAGGTTATATTCACACGTTTTTCCACTCGCGAAAGATTGCTGCTGTTAAGAAATATTTGTGTACTGAGTTTCTTAGTAGAATTGTCCATGCCTTTACCCGGTTAGACTTTTCAGAATCAGGTTCAGAATCAGGCAGCTAGGTTATTAACAGGTACTAAAAAGAATGATCACATTTCTCCAGTTCAAAACCATCTTCTTTGGCTCCCAGTTCAGCAGCAGATTAAATTGAAACTTTTAACATTTGCTTTCAAGGCTGTTTGGGGCACTGGTCCTGTTTATCTAAACCTTCCACTCAAACAATTTCAGTGACAAACAAGAGCCAGTTCAGCTCCAACTTTGGAATGTAAACGATCCAGAAAAGTCGCTACTGGCAACAGAGCTTTCAGATTTGGAACTAGGTGCCAGTATCATTAAGACAACTTAACGCTTTACCGATTTTAAGACACATCTCAAAACCAATCTTTTAAAGAAGCCTTTGCTATGTTCTGTTACATGTACAAATGTAGAGTTGTAATGTGTATTTGTGTGTTTAATTTTCTTAAACTGTTCATTATCTGTGTATGTTTTAATACTGTATATGGTTCTTGTGTAATTGACTTCAGCAAATTTTTCACCAGCCTTGTTTTGATGATTTACTGGGGGCAGAGTTTTGATGTGTATTTTGTCTTTCACTTTTAATTTAGTATTTTCTTCTGGCAATTTTTAATGTTGTGAAGCACCAGTGACAATTAAGTTTAAGGTGATGTAATTATTATTATTTATTATTATTGCACACCAAAAACGGCCTTTTCAGCCCCTTATGGCACCATGTGAGATACATCCCCGTTGTAGCCAAATCTCACTCAAATTTTAAAAATAGGATAAAAATGAAAAGGCAAAGGGAATAAATAAACAAATAAAAAACACATGTTTCTTTATGCTCAAATGTTTTGAAATGCAAAATGGTCACCTCTGTGATCATTAAGGATCAAACAGGGAAACCCCGGCCCCGACCAAGGGGGGGCTGGGCGTAGCACTTTTTGCCATGCTGTTTGCAAAACGAAACAAACAGCATGAAAGAATTGCCATAAAAGGAAACAACTACATATGTACTTATAATGTGTTCAATTACCACTGCGCAGTCATGTAGGGTTTCTTGTGCACTCTCTGTGTAGACAAGACTCAGGAACTTTCATCAGCTAGAAATCCGGATCCATTCCCTAAGGTTTGTGTAATCGTTTACTGTACAAATGTTTGCACCTGCTTCACAGCTCACCGAAAAATACAAGGGGCTATCCATTCTGGGGATACATTAAAATCTCCCTTGCAATCAGACTACATGGAAATATATATATATATATATATAGTAATGCTGATTTTATTTAACATATATTTTTTTTTATTACTGGTGGCTGTAGAACAAGCAGAGACAAAAAGATACTCTATAGGAAGATGAATCTCAGACTGATACACGTACCTCATCCAGCCCTCTGCTCTCTGTGATGGTGGATGTCTTGACAATTGGTTCATCTACACCCTCTATCAATACCCAGTTGCCTGCTGGCACACGGTTCACCTCAATTTTGTATCTAAAAGGAATTTAAACATTCACACTTACTTTTCATGAAAGGTTTTTTGTTAAAGCATGATTCTACTTTTGGAACATAAAAACAGCACAGAAATTACACCCCCAGTAAATAGAATCTATGGGTTCCAAAATTCTATAAAGTAAAAAGAATTCCTGTACAATCAACTGTGCACTGTTTCTGTACAATATAATGTTAGTTAAAGGTGCTATTAAAACCTGTTGTTATAATTATTATCATCATTATTAAATAGAGGGCATACTAAATATTAGACTATTAACATTTCAAATCATGGAAATGTAGTCAAATAGCTGTCTAACCATGATCTTAAGATTACACATCACAAATAAACGTAAGTTGACATGATTGATAGTTTAAGTTTGGTTTTCTTCAGGTTAATGTATTTTGTATGGGTGGTCCTAAACTTTTGCAAATGACTGTACCGGTACATGTACAGTATTTTGACAGTGAAAACAAGTTGAGGTCTTGCACTTTTTATGATAAAAACTGAAACCCATGACTAACTGTCATGGCAGCAATGACGCATGTATGAGAACTCTCTCATGTATAAGTCATGTCATGTGAAGAAAATAAACGGTTTATTCAATGACCTATATTTTGGAATTATTTATTAGCCCAAGTGACAAAAATTCAGATTCTCAGGACACAGAATTGAGTTTCATTTGAATTTCTTGACTTTTGAATTTGACTTTTTCTTGTAATTAACTGATTATAAATTACCAAAACTCATTCTAACTTGGCTGGTAAGAAAACAACATTGTGTACAATTAGCAGGGTGAGTGTGTGACTGCACCACAGTGCATTGGATTCCTAACACTGTATGCAAGTTGACAATTACACCTTAGTATCAGTGACACATTGGATGACATAAATGTAATCCGAGCCCACAAATGAAGCATTCAATGATACAAGCACAGCTTGTCTTCCAAGCTTCGAAAATTGTTCACTATGAGTTCAAGTCAATAATATTGATAAATGGGACCAATGATTCATGTTCAAAGTGGAATTATGCTAATAGGAGTCAACTCTGCTTTAATGCCAACAACTGCAGCAAGATGATAATAAAATGACAAATGGCTCACATAAAACACACATGCTTACATGTAGCCTTAAACAAAACTGAATAGAATTTCAACATATCCATTTTGCCAGATATTTGGCTTTAGAGAAAGCACTGGTTAATTTTGGTAATTTTGAAGTACAATTAGAAAAGAGCAATACACATACATACATGTACTTTTGAAAGTGACAAACCACCTCTTCTCTGTTCTGTGATATTCAAGCTGAAGATGTGACAGCATTTTCTTACAAACAAGACTGCCAATTCTTAAGTCAATAAGTACAGACTGTACATGTAGCTCTCACCTTGCTTCTGAAATCCAAAGCCTCCCAACCAGACTGATCCTGGAATCTTCCTCATCTTCTAAGGTGTAGTTCTCTCCAAGAATACGCACTTCTTGATTAGCATGGATAGTGCCACTCATGACACGCCCAAAGGCATGGAAACTTACCCCATCCTCTGTGCTGTACATCTTGGTGGTGTGCAGCATCAGAGGACCCTGCAGATGGGTGATAGAAGGTGACAGTTGAATTTGGAGGCACTTTTTCTGACAAGCTGATCTTTCATGAAAATGTGCAAAACTTCACAAGCATCTGTGCTAGTGAAAATATATCAGCCCCACGCACATTAACAGCCTTTAGTCATGAAAAGGTCAAAAAATTACACAAGAGGCCCTCCGCTCCATTTAGGTTTGCTCAATATTCATTTTTGTGTAAATCAAATTTCAGGAAATTTCCATTAGATTGTACCGATTTCATCAATATTGATATCATTTTATAAAGTAGAATCATTAAAATTAGAGACATTTCCTATTCCTCATTTCCACTACTATGGACACTAACCAGTGCGGTACTCCAATGTCAAAGTTGTAGCATCTGCCTCAGTACATGTGCATGAACCATACAGCTTTATATATAGCTCTACGGCATGTACATGTTACACATACAAATTTTGGGATAGTGGTTACATATAGTCCAATCAATGTCCTTAAGTCCCTAAATGGTGACCATCCCGAGAGCACTGTGGGCCTTAATTTTATTTTCCGGGTTGGGTGAACCCAACTCGAATTCCATTTCTTATCTGTATTCTCATCCCTTTGGCCCAGTAGAAAACTAATTTAAACATTCCTAATTTGTATTATCTCGCCTCAAACTGGTTAATCGTATTGTAAACAATGTAGACGAACATCTTTCTCACGTGCAAAAACACATGGAAGCATGCATGCAGCAAGCTCAAAAGCGATTGGATACCTGAGACGAATGGCTGGTTCAAGCAGGAAGGAACAGCTGCCACCAATGGCAACAATAAGGAACTGTTGAGCAGCGACTAAAATGGAGCCGTCTACCAAATGATCCAAAAGACATGAGAAAGAGCCCAAATTCCCGGGTCTGATGATGGTCTGTCAACAAGAGCATTCTTGGCCATACAGTATTTGTGTAACTGTTACATGTCAGCCTGCATATGTACATTGTACTTATCAATTGGTACCAGGTTGGGACTAGAGACACCGGGTGATTTTCTAGTTTGGTACAGGGAGGAGAAAATGAGTTTATTAAGAGTGGAACTTTGTGGTTTTGTTTTGATTTAGTTTGTTTTATTTTCTTTTTCCCTCTTAAATTTGACATTAAATTGACAGGCAATCATTCAGAGCATTTGTGTCTGCTGTTTTTTGTTCTTCCATTGCCTTATGGGTACAGGTATGTCTTAACTCTTTATTTGACTGAGGAAAAAGGCACTAAAAGTGAACACACCGATCAATGTTCAAAAACAAAGGATGTCAGAGTCACAACATTCCTCTGGAATTTGCTGCCAGGAAATCATTGTGGCTAGGGCATTAAATACAGCACCAATTGTGCCATGAAGGCAATTGAGTAATTCTCTGTGCATCCTTGAGAATTCTTGGATTATGGCATCAGTAACGAGCACAATGGGCACTGGAGTTGCATGACTGAGCTGAGCAGCAGTTCATTTCATTTGGTGCAGCACTGTACAGAAGCAATAACTTTACCACATGAATTTTACCACACTGCTTGTCCCAAGAAGTTTTTGTAAATTTTGATGTTGGTATTTTTGGAAAGCATGTTCTGTTTTCAAATGCATCAAATAAGTGACACATATGAAACTTCTGAATGGCACAAACTACAAGGACAATGTAATTAAGCTTTCACTGAGTGCAAATAAAATATGCCTTCTACATGTACAAGGGCAAATTCCAAGAGAAGGTAGACATGACACTAACATTTCAAGTTTATAACATTGCAAAGAAAGTAGTTATTATGTTTTACCCATATGTTGAAGTAAAAGAAACAAAATGAATTACACTTCAGTCTCTTAAAAGGAAATTTCCACACCACCTTCCAAAATATTTCATTACCACACAAAAAATTTTAAGCATTTTGGTCATGTAACACGAGCTACCAAAACAATTTTTTTTTCATTCTGGAGAAATTATGAGAAGTAAGTTGTTGGTTTGGATAACATTCTAAACTTATCCCACCTTTATTCTGTAAGCATAATGTTTGGAAAAATAAACAATGCCATCAGTTAAAAAATATCATCAAAAAGTGTAACACGAGTTACGGTATTATGTAACGCGAGTTACCACCATGTAATGCAAGTTACCAACTACAAATGCAAGGTTCCACCAATATGAGAATGTTAGACCCTTAACTGAGCTGGGGTGTGCTGAACACACTCAGATGCAATGCTTCACAGACTGTGGGGCACTGAAACAAGAGGGTAGCCTACATGTAAATGAACTCTGCCTATTGTGTACGTGTATCAGCATGAGTACATGCCACATTCTCTAGGCTTTCACTTTCAGTGTTTGTCCATCCAATTAAACCCCCAGTTTATCATCTGAATCACTGTTGCAGCATCAAGATAAAAGGGAGTGTGTTTTATTAATTTTTACATATAATCCTTGACAAGAAAGAAAAGACTGAAATATTTACAACAGTCCTAGGCCTACAAGTACAAGTATGTCAAATAAATGTAAATGGTACTTATGTACTTTTCCTGTTATTGTACTTCAGACCTTAATATTTACAGTGACTTCACTGCACACTGCTAGCAATTTTCTTAATCCTACATGCTAATTATGCTCACACAACCATGCAAATTAACAGTCTGAACTGCAGGGTATGAATGTGTGCTGCCATGGAGCTGTATATGTACCTGTAGCTCCATGGTGCTACATGTACCTGTACATGTACACTGTCGGATGCCACTTGTGGTCCCCGTCCCCTCCCTAAAAAGACATTTAGGTCTATTCAAATTATGACTTGCAACATTCAATACAAAGCCGGAGCTGTACTAAGGACTTACACCTTATTTTCTGACAACTGTGAATAATGAAGTCAGATAACGATTTCTAAAAATGTAATGAAATTATTGTGGTTTTTATAGTAGATTTTTAAGTTTAACTTGCTTCAATTTACTGTGGAAATATTTTGTTTTATTTCCGACAGAAAGACAACATGCCTGTAACATCTGCTGAGAAGCAAAAACAATACAGACAACGCCTAAAAGCTACTGGCCAGTAAGGTAAGTTCAAAGCACACCAAGCAGTAGCTTCCAAGAAATGTCATAACTTTTTTTTTGACGATATAGGTTCGTCAATAACATAATTGTTCTAGATATATTCATTTTACTATTTACTAAAGTGTGCATCTGTAAGAATACTTATTATAAGATGCAGAGCTATCCAAAGAGGTTAATGCCATGGATTTAAGCCAGGCTGTTTGAATGGACATAATGTCACGCGAGTTATCAATATATACCGGTATGCTCCTTGCGTTTTACTTGTACATTGTTTCTAAACTTTAATGTTGTTACCTAGTAAGTCATAACCCATTGTCAATTCAAGGTAGGAAAAGTTTTATCCAGATTGCTTAGTATGAGGAGACTTTATGAAGAGGGGCTTCATAACACGAGTTAGCGAAATGAAACAATTCAAGAACTGTCCTCCTATACTCAGATCCCATTTATTTGGGGGAAACAAGCTGGGAATACAAGTAAAGGAAAGTCAATCTAGCACAGGATTTGCACCCCATACCTCATATGACTGAGGCAGAGGCAGTACGAGCTGTGCAATAAATCTACAGTGGATGTACAGGGCATGTTCGTAGCGTGCTCTTTGATGTCTCAATGTGCATTGTATATGTACATGTACGTACATGTGTGTACCTATCCGAACCCGAACCGAAGTTCAGCAAAAAATTTCTGAATCATGTCCAAACCAAACCCGAACCTTGGCACCTACTTGCAGCACTACTTTATGTTGAGATCACTGAAAAGATTTGGCTTTAATCATAATGAGCTCTTAGTTACTTATAGCTGTTATGTTAGGCCAATGGTTGAGTATGCCGATGTGGTATGGCATTCTAGTCTAAGGCCGAGTCCAAATCACTTGGCTATGGCCAGAATTTACACAATGGCGACTTTGCCTTAGAAAACAAATAGAAATTCAAAAGTCTTTCTTTGTAATAATTCTTCTTCTTCTTTGGGCAATAATCTTCTTTCCGAACAACGGTAAACGAAATTTTATGTCCAAGGGAAAATAAAGTGAACCGCCTGGGTTACAAATTAAAAAGAATATTGGCAATGCCACTGTAGCTTACCTATTAGCTGTATACAACTGCCAAACCTGGTTTGCTACAGCAACAAAGGACAACTAAAGGATCACCAAGAATGTACGTAGATGTTGAACAACCTTGCAGCAATCCCGGAATGGGAACACAGGAATGAGAGAGGTGCATTGAATGCAAGTCTATTTAAAGATAAATGAGGATGTGCTTGATCGCTCCCATTACGCAAGTTATTAAAGAAAATAAAAGAGATCTGAGCTGCTAAACACTTCATAAACCAATGGCATTGCTACACAGGCATAGTATGCATGTGTCAACATCCAATGGGAACACATCCAAAGATATAACTCTAAGATGTCATTTGTATAAGGTATGGTTAGACAAACGAAACATGGTTTATACAGGGCAGACTGTCAATAATAGCTTTCTAAGGTACCAGTACTATCAATACCTCAGGAAGCTAATATCAACTATCAACTCTAAAGCCATGTTACCTTGGCACTTTTTGTATTAAAATAAAGTCCAGTGTCTAGTTTAAAAGCAACAGTGACAAAAACCTGATTAAGTAGGACTTGTTTTCATGTGATTCACATGTAGTTGGGGTTTTTGTGATTTTGTTTCAGATCAGACAATCACAACATTTTGCTTTTACGTTAGTTCTAAATCCTCATAATAGAAATACCGTATCCACCACTGAAAATAAACATAATATCAGCATACCAGCAGGGTCTTCACACATGCTTGTCAAGGGTGGATTGGGAGGGGGGAGGAACAATATCCTAGTATACAATATCCATCCTGAGGTCTTCATTCTTTCACATCTTTCTCATTTGGAAAGACACCTCCTGATACTGGCAAGGTTCAAACTGTCCTCACACTCTAAGTCACAACAACATGAAGTCATTCAGATATGGTGACCCCACTTTCAATGGTGGAGTCCCTTGCTAATAGTATCTACTGTTTACCATACCTCTGGATCACATTCAATCATTGTGTCAACCAAGTCCGAGTCCACAGGTCCAGTGTACAAGTGTTCTATCTTCATTTTAGCAGCAGCTACAGGGGATGGGACATGATCTACACACATATCGACAAACCCTGCAGGAGAAACAAATGTGGCAATGCAGTTGAAAACCTCAGAAATAGTCAATTGAAATGTAGCAAAGAAACATATTGCTTTCATGTGTATCAGTTGCACTGAAAGTAAAGTAACAGATATATCATAAAAGCCCTTACATTAATGAAAGTACCGATAGCTATTCCAGAGGTTTTCACATGAAAACCCTGTTTTGCATCAATGAGCCAGTTCGATATTCCAACAGCGCATGCCCAGTGTGAAGCTATTTGGGAACAGCTACGCACACGCATGACAATCTGTCCACATGCTGATTCCTGTGCACACTTTGTTCCTGAAAGACCTTGGCTTAAATACTGAATTGGCTCATTGTTGGTGTCTCAGTGGTCAGTTCACATTTTGAAGTTCAACTGTTAAGGTCAATAAAGAAGCAATGAAAGTTACACTTTGTGTTTGCTTTGGGTTTTAGGACATTTTGATAACTTTTAAAACTATTTTTAATGATTAAACATAATAAAGCCCTTTCGTATTTTTAATAGTAAATTGGCTTGTCATTCCAGATGCGGTTTGTGCAAGTAGATAAAGACTTTTCATCTACAATAATTAAATAAGTCTACAAAGTGAACCCAAGATGGTAAGTTTGCAATATTTATCCCTAACTCTTGGTTGTACTGAGTATAAGGGATGCATGAGGGCCCTTTGTCTCTCGCCTCCCGTTTTACCTGACCACTATATTCCAAAGGTACATGTTCTGTAGGTGCAATGTTGTGTTTTCATAAACGGCCAAATATGCAAGCATGTAAACCATGTGTCATCCTAACTTTAACACTACATGTACGTACAAATATTGTACGATTCCTCAGCACATTTCCTACAACACTGCACATCCAGTGTAAAGGTTCCAATGGATCAGGGTATCGTGTAATTTATTATCAATCATAAAATATATCTGACCTGTAAAATCACCAAAGAATTTACTGCACACAAGTTTGAGTAGCGGTTTAATATTCATCTTCATTTCTTCCTTAGTCAGATGAATACCAAGCTCATCCAGTACTCCTGGTAATGTACTGTCCACATCACCCACAACCTGTTCCACAAATTCAACAAAGTAAAAATGAAATACTTCGGGCTAACTTTAATATATGAGTCATCTTCCAGCTGTTGTTGTTCCTTGTATTATCACCCTTCCCTTAACTAGCGCTGTGTGCACAAGAAGCCAATGACAAGAAAACAACAGGCCTGGCTGACAACTTGGAACCTGCCTCCATTAGGACTAAACCAAATGAAGAAAGAAACATCTGACTCACCTCCTCTTATAAACATGTACACAAAACTACCCCTCAAAGAGCCAGATTATTTTAGCACATCTCACAGCTAAGGGGAGGGAGGTTCCATCCCCTCTGTAAGAACTCAACCGTACCAAGCTCAATTTTCTTGAAAGTTGGCATGCATGTAATGACACTCCTTATCATTACAAATGTAAAGATTGAACTCAATTTGGCATATGATTTGCTGTTACGGTCACTTGAAGTTCAAGGATACATGCATGCCAGCCCACATACACTGAGCACTGAAGTGGAAAAAATATATATTTGTGGCTGACCTGTATCGGAAAATTGAACGCTACACATCAACGGTATGTACGATTTTCACAAAACTGGAGTAGAAAGGGCAGCAAAAAAATCTAAAAACTTCTCAAGGCTTAGCTTCTGAAAAAATGCACTGCAGCAGTATCACAAAAAATGTCAAGGGGACAGCCCCCCCACCAGCTCTTTTAGGGTTAATGTAATATCAGTTGTCATACGGGCATGACTGGGACACGGAATAATGTAGTGCATCTGTGTCCAGTATACCTCGAGGCTGAAGACTGAATGGTACACGGGATAGAGATGCACTACATTATTCCGTGTCCGACGAGCTTGAGCGTGATGATGAATTTATCTTCAAGCAAACTTGACACGCAGTAAAGATGTTAGTGGGGTCTATGGGTGCCACCGCACCAGTTTTGAATTTACAGTAAACTTTGTAGCTGTGCATTTTGCTTTTCCAATGAAAACAGTGCAATGCACAAAGTTAGAATAGTGCATCACGCAGGGTTTGACATGGTCCGTGCAACACAGTTATGGCACTGTTTGTTGCCATGGATTGACCAATCAGACCTGAAAATTCAAGTTTGCTTGAAGATAATAAAGAACGGCATGCACCACCCAACAACATTTTATCATGTTGACATTCAGGAATTACGAACGGCAACTGAATAGTGTTCGGTAGGTTTTGTGCGCAAAATATTGGGAGCCAAGGGCGATGTTCAGTAAAGCCAAATGTTTGGTATACCAGTGTTCGGTATAGGGGCGTTCCACTGTCCTTGAAGTTCTTGGCTGAAACTATCAGTTATGGGCATATCTTGTTGAGATTATTAAGATCTTATACTGTCATATATGAAAACACTAATATTTGCACACTCAATGTTGGAGCAATGTCGACGATCACAAACAGCGAAAGTCAAGAAAGTACTGAAGTCAACAACATACAAGTAATTAGAATTACACTGATTATTCCACACTAAAAGTCTTACAATTCATAAGGACTGCTGTGTAATTTTTGAAAAATTCCAAAAGAAAGTCTGCTTTCAAACAAAGCTGTGTCAGTTTGACAAACTCATTACGTAGTACAGCATGCACACAAACATGTATTTTCTGCATCATGATTCACTGTATTAAAGGAAGGTGCGGACCACATCAAAATAGACAAGTGCTTGGAAAATAACATCTTCAAAGTTAAAAACCACAAAATAAAGTGAATCATTCATTATCTCATTTTGGAATAGAAAATGTTTTGCTTACATATTTCAATTGCTGTCCAGATGTGTGAATATGTTAATGTGCCTCAACTGAACCAAACATGTAATTGCCATTTATCATGTAATCATAACTAAATTTAACATTCACTGAAATTAAAAAAGTGTGAGGAGATCCATCAGAATGTGATGTCATTGTTACTGGATATGTTCATGTTGGCTGTCAAGTACTATCTCACAGAATATCAACCTCAATGCATTTACCTGAGCAAATAGTTTGTACATGGGTTCCAAAATGAACTCGACAAAGCTACGCTGGGCTGTACTGACTGGAGACTTCTTGGTAAACTTCCGGCTACAAGAAAGAAAAGCACAAACCAAAAAAAAAGACCATTTCAATTCATATTCTAGGTTGATATTGACTAAGTTAATAGTTGTTTCATCCATGCCAAATTTTTAATAGCTGCCTCAGCAATTGTTTGCAGGAACACCTTTTGTTTTTTTATTTTTTTTCCTTTTTTTGTGCATGTTTTGGGGGGGTTTGTTTCATTATCTTGCTTTTCCATTTTAACAAGAAAGAATCAAAACAATGAATTAACTAATTTCAGCTCACATCTTTGGATTGAAGTAGATATCTCCCCAGAGTCGCTTAGCAAACTCCTGGTGGTCAATGCCACCATAGGAATCAGCATAAATCTTGGCAAACGATGCGAGTGTGAAGCACATGCTGTATTGTGAACTGGCAAAACAGACATTGCCCAGTAATGGTGACACCATCATCGGCTCAGCCTCATCAGAGTACACACTAGGAAAGACACAGAAAATTAGTATTACATATTTTGAAACAAACAACACTTTGATCCAAAAAATTTTAAGAGGCATTAGAAATCGTTCTTCAGTGGCACAATATACATGTACACTTCACCATCAACCCAACAAATAGTGCTCAAAATAAGCACTCAAAGATAAGCTTCCTTCAATTTCAAGTTCAAAATTATCCCATCTTTAATACTGTCTTTCGGGGGAAATCTGAGATTTGATCTTTTTGCTAATAAAGGGCTCGTAAACTGTGGGAGCACACATTTAACTGCTGTTGTCCTAAAATGACGAATGATTAACATTTCATTTACCATTTAGAAGTCCACTGAAAAAATAAACCTAAAAACTTTGGACCACGTATATAAAAAGAAAATATTATTTCTTAATCGCCGCATCAAAGTAAATGTAATTGTATTGGAATGCTGGTGGAAGGTACATTGAACTCTTACATGTATGTGGTACAGTGTACATTTTGCACTGCTTGAATCATTTAGACACATTTCGGCACAGAACTCATATTCAGATACAGTTCTCTTCAGAAAACCTCCTTTTGAAAGTGACCAATGACTAATGATATACATACATGTGCATATGGTACATGTATGTACACATGTCTACCAGAACATGCCAGATTAGGGCTTTGGCTTGTTTAACCACTTCTCACCTCATCAGCCCATTGATCTCTGTAATGATGTTCCTTAGTTTATAGTATGCATCAGCAGGTGGCAGCTTCAGCTCTAGCACCAGTCTGTCGATTTTGTTGATACAGATGGTGACAGCAACCTGCTCCTGTACAGCATGCTTAATGAGACGCTCAGTATTCAACATGAGACCTTCAGCTGCATCAATGAATATCACAACACCATCACTAAGACGGTATGCTGCTGTCACCTCATCAGAGAAATTAACATGCCCTGCCAAAAATAAAGCAAAAAAATGACACTTAAAATATTGAAGACTGCAGAGAAATCAATTGCAAGATGTTAAGGCTGATGCTTGGTCACTTAGTTACCAAATGAAAAAAACGAAGTCTCAAACTGATGTTTGTATACTGCATTTTGTGTAAACACTTTCATTTCAATCCCATGTTTTGTAATGAAAGTAAGTGTGAATGCTGATATTTGTCAATGTCATGTCTTTTGTTCCAATGTCATGTCTTTTGTTCCAGCTTTTGTGGACAGCAGATTTTGCCACTGTGCTCTAGATCTTTTCCAATTCCGTATTAACATTAGTTCTGGACATTTAGCTCCCTGCAATGTACATGTACTACTGATAAGTTCTATCAATCAAAAGGGACAAAACGTTGGTGTAACAAATAACGATTCGGTCACTGCATGCTGGTTATCAACATTGCAACAGAAGATAATTGATATGAAGTGAAGATAAACAAGAAGATACTGGGAGAACAGGAATGCATTTTTTTCCAGCAAAAATAGAATACTGAACAGGGTATGGGCACACTGGCAGGTACACAGCTGCTAAGGAACAGCCTTGCAAAACAACAGTTTTTACAAAGTAAAAACAACGGCTTTGGTGCATTGAATGAATAGGTCCAATTGTGTACAATGCCATGTATAATGTACTGTACATGCATACACGTGAACGTGGTTGATGTTATATCAAAAAGATCTTTCAGTCATGATTAATCAAATACATTGTGATGTGTTTAGAATAATAAACTCCACTATCATATGACAACATGTTTAATGCGCATGTGAGATTAAATAAAACAAATACATGTACATGTGAAAGAATCAATCCACGGATTTTTAAAAAACTTTCAATCACCATAGATGATGACAAAGCTATCAGTAACTAAACAGCATGCACATGTTCATGCAGGCCTGTGCATGTGTACATGCAAGAATGTGAAGATTCATCAACTGGAACCCCCATCCATGTACATGTGAGTAGTCTGTCTAACACAAATTGTGTCATGAAGAGACATTTTTATTTAATTTTCTGTTCTGATTTTCGACACTAGCTGCAAGATACGATTGTTCAATAGTCCAAGTTCACTCACCCACTGCAGCGCGGCTGCCCATGCGTGAGATGGTCACAGAAGAAACATGATGTCATGAAGGAATATTGCGATAGGATAGCTTTGTCTTGAAAAGTGTACATCATCAAAACACAGTCTCATTGGTGGGTATGCAAGATCTTTTTGCAGAAATATGAATAATTCAGTGTGGGTGATTGTTGGGCTCTTGAGATGCAAGAATAGTCAAGCAAACTTATTTTGGGGCATATTTTTATTGGAATTAGAAAGGGAATTTCTGTTTTGGCACTTATGTAATCAATGTTAAAAATCACAGATTTTTTAATCATGCACTATGCTTGTCATGATGATAGGAAACTGGCAAATATTGTGTGCAATATCTCGTAAGTGTGCATGATGCATCTGGCCAGGGCAGGGCACTAAGCCTTGTGCTGCAGCTAGGAATTTTGTGGAAACACGCTTGCTTCGAGTACGAGCAGTACCACCTCAAATTAAATTCATGAACACAGAAAATATAAACATGGACATGAGAATTGTGAATGAAACTGCAGAAAAATTTGTGACGGTAGTGTTTCTTCAACTTGCAACTATAATGCTGCATTCGTATACCATGTAGTGGAACGTACAACCTTTTTTGGCAGGAACTGTACATTGACTGGTTGCCGCATTTCCACCATGCCTTAATTAACAATGCTTCGGCCCGGCAGGAACCAGTGTGGTGCTCTGCGCACATGTTTTTACCACCACAATTTGCAAACGCTCAATATAAATGGGTCGTCAACAATGGTTTTTCAGGCAACGGAGTCACAAAACGTTTCGTTGTAACAGAAATATCATACAATGCAATTTCACTGAAACAGATTTTCTCCCCGGAGAAATGTGCACATTTTCACCGAGACCATAGATTTGGCTTTGTTATAACTGGAATTTCGTTATGACCGATTTCGTAATAACGAGAGTCAACTGTATGTTAAATATAAGATCAAACTCCACAGATATACAGGAGCACAAGGCACAGTTACCAACATGTGCACACAGTCTATCATTTTAATATGGTTTGCATCAGCAAGTTATTTTTATACAACATTTTGCCCTTTCTCTAATGTGTACATGTATATTGACAATGTATGGTCAGTGTGGTCCAAAGAATGCAAAAAAGTCACAAGCTCGCTCAAGTGGGGTTTGAACCAACAACTTCCTGCTCATTAGTGCAAACATCTTAACTACTCGACCTCCGAGTTTGCCAGTATTGGGTGGCTGGCTCATAGTCAAATCCAATGCAGCAGCAGGTACTGCAAAAAGTCAATGACATTGATCTCATCCTTAATCATTGACTAACTGTTGTACCCACTGTTCAAATGTCGGCAATTAGTAATCGGCAATCATGGGTCTGACAACATTTTCTGACAACAATATGGACAAACATTGAAAAAAGATCAACCACTGATCGACTGGAATGACCAATGACTAAATTCATTGTAGCATTTGAACATTCTAGTTTGTTGGAGACAAATTGAATTTTAACATTTACAAATTTGAACAAAAAAATTAAAAAATGTGCAGGAAAACCTATTTCAATTTAAAATAAAAAATCAACAGAGCATGTCTGAAGAGTTGTCAGTATACATGTAATTCACTGGAAATGCATTATTCATGAGGTCACAATCTGCAGTCAATGATTCCTGTAGAAAGCAGATGCAAGAACCACCCAGTAGTACAGTCTAGAAAGTTTTGAAATGGTTCATCAAATAATCTTAAGAAACTACTGGACGATACAAATGCTTACCAGGGGTATCCATGATGTTCATAAGAAAGTGCTTCCCTTTACTGTCTGGCATAACTAAAGTAACAGGTTGGGCCTTGATGCTCACACCCCGCTATAGTAATGGAACAGGCCAAAGAAATAAGAACAAAACAAGTTGAATCACAAACCTGGCAAATTTGGAAGTGTAATACAAAACAAACTATGTAAACAGGACATAAATGCATCAGCAACTTTCACATTTCTTATATCATTGTTTTCACTTCGTAACAAACCAGGGAAAATCAATCATCTTTCGATTTACAGTTTTTGCGGCCATTTTGTTACATTTAATTCAATGAACAATTTGGCAAAGTTTCTCATTACAGTAAACTCTGACTAAGTCGGCATCGCGTAACCCGTCATATCGTCCAAGTTGGCCATTTGACAAAAGTCCCAATCGTCTGTAATGCATTTCCATTGAAAATTTCATTTCTAAGTCGGCATTTATAAGTCGTCATTTCACATAAGTCAGCATGTTTTTCTCGGTCCCTTTTCCACAAGACCACAAAAAGTCCTTTAAGTCGGCATTAGAAAATAATTGTGCTTCAGTATGAGTTTCCTTCACCGCGGTTGCTGAGAAGTTTCTAATGACAAGTCCTGTGCCCGCACAGCCAGCTTGAGAACATCAATACCAGTAACCCCTCTAGTGCTGTATGCATGCGCTCTGTCCATTTTCAGGGTTGCCTTATTGAACGTAGTCTGGTTCCCTGCCCGAAGATTCCGGGACGACCTTTGATAATGATTCATCAGGTAGTCACAATCATCGGGTCTGGTATCCAGACTACATTAAACGAACTTAACCAATGTGCTTGTGTGGATGGGTGCGTGTTTTCTGTACCGTAACTATATCACGTACATGTATGTACTGCACTGTCGAGTCGTGATGTGGTATACAAGTGGCTTGCCGTCATTGCTTTGTCCTCAGGGGCGCATGATAAATTATTGAATTTGCAGAATAATAATCGAGAAAGAATTTGCTGGGATCGACCATGGAGATAGAAATAAACCAAAGTAAATCAAAGCCACTGAATTAGTGCAAGGAATCATAATGTACGTAGCCAGTACATGTGTATGTGTAAGTCGGCAAAATGACGACTTACAACACAAGTCGGATTCACGCAAGTCGTCATAATTTCTTGAGTCCAAAGAGTGCCGACTTAGCCGGAGTTTACTATATTTTCAAAGAAACATCTGACAAAAAGCCCAGTCTCCATGTTTCTTTGTTTTTGTGAAGTAAACAAAGCCATCTCACAAGTAGAACCAAAAGGGGACTATAGAAATCATTGTGCATGAGGAGGATGTGGAGCTTTACAGTACATGCCCAATTTCAATGATGTATAAGAACAACTACTCGTGTTTAAATATAATAACAATTTTTCTCATATCTTCATTTCCATAAGTGACAAAAACTCTGTGAACTGTAACAGTAAAAAAAGTAAAGGCTTCCACATTTTGTTTCCACAAAGTTTAGTTGTTTTTCAATGAATCAGACAACTTTTCATATACTTGTTTGAATTAACATGATTAAGAATGAACAATGCATATTTCCTGTGACAATGCAAAAATGTGCCAACTTTATACTAACAAGCAACCTAATATGTGTCATGAAAAGGGGATCATTTTCAAATGAAATTATCTCATTGGTTATGCAGGATATTGCAGTGTTTGTCATTTTGTGAAAACGCTATAAATGTGACAATGCAACTATCACCTATTTCTCCCCACTGAGAGACCTAGGGAGTAGGCCAGGTCTGGAGATAAATGTAAGCTACGAGAAGCCTCAGAGATCCAAATATCCTTATTTCTGGAACTTACATTTAGCACTTAACACTTACGTTTAACACTTAAATTTTTCCCAATGGTGGGATTACCCACATCTTAGGTGGGGCAGCCATGAGGAAGGAGGGAACAACACAACAGATTTTTGTGTGCAACACACAAGAGCAGCAGAGCACACTGTATATCAACAAATACCATGGAAAATGTGAATACAGTTTTAAAATTGTGACAACAAAAACATCTATTAAATTTGTCTCATACATGTAGATTTATAAATTACCTCTTGTTCTGTGAAGAGGGTATCTGTATATCTGATCTGAAAGAAGAGAGAAGAAAAGAGCGGCACTATATGATGCACACCATAAAAAAACACAATAACACCTATTGCTGTGCATGTAGTTATATTCAGAATACATCTTTTTTTCATCTTTTAGTCGAAAGAAAACCCATTTTAATCAGTTACTTACACTACCATCCTCCTTAACTCTGAGCTCTGGGTGGGTCTGTTCCATCAAGCAGTCCACAAATGATGTCTGCAAAGGCAAGATAAAATGAGACAATCACGTAAGCTCATTGTTGGAATGCTCATTCCCTGCCAGATGTAGCATATAGATAGTGCAGCAGCTGTACAATTGTGGTGGACTTTATTGCACTTCGCAATCAACCGCTGCCAATAAACCTACACATACATGTACACTGTTCCATATGTATTAACACCATTCTTCATGTATCTCAGTGCATTTTACCATGCAACTACAGGTAACGAAATATGCAGACATTTATTTTGCATGTCTAAAAAGCTGCAAGTCCCCTACCTACATGTAAAGCAGAAAAATGCTACATACATAGTGCATCATAATCAGAGGAAAGTTGCTAAGGCCTGGCATAAAATTTTTAACACAGGCACAAATTTGACAAAGTTCATGTTTAGGTCTTTGAACATGTATCATGGAGTACCCTAAATTTGCGCTTACAAATATTCGCACATCTTACTTTCTCGTTGTGAAGCTCTTCAATGAAATTATGCATCAACATTAATTTGGATGGACCATGGAACTGGCCAGGTATCCATGTGCACCGGTGCCACATGCAAATTGACTTCAGGCTATGAAATCAGAGACCCAAGAAGTTGCTTCAATCATGCAAACTCCTTCGTTGGAAATCAGTTATACATCGTAATCCAGAGGGAGTTACATCGGCTACCAGTACATGTGCAACACAAATGCAACACATGGGCACTGTGCTCCACGCACAGATACATGTATACCGTATAGTTCAATGAACAGACGTGACATTGTGCATTTTACATTGCTTTTCTTACATGCCTTTCATCATGGTCCAAATTTTTGTAAATCATTTGTCGGTAATGCATGATCATCGGGCCACAGAGCACTGTGATTGGTCAGCAATGCCTCACAAGGATCATAGAAAAGGAAAATTTTTCACTCAGTTTTCCATCTACAGTGGCCCGAGGTGTGAAGCTTAGAAAGAATGTTTCTTTATGAATTCAGAATTTTTGTATGTGTAATATTTGTTTATAAAGTCTCCTCGTCCTTGATTGTGCATTTGGTTTCTGGCAAGTTATGGTGGGGTCGGCCTGCATGGCCAGGCTAGGATATGGTGTTATTTTACCAACGCCGCGGCCAGACTATTCCAAGGATTAAATCACACTGCTTTTCCACCTCATGCATAAGATAGTTCTTGGCCCCCACACATGTAACTTACTTTACCCATCTTTTCTCTGTTCTTGTGCTACAAAGCCCCCTACATAAATTGTTGTAGTGTCACTGTAACACTGTGATACTGTCACAGAACTCAGCAGATGAAGCTTAGGGAAACATCAATGGTTTAAGTTCGGTCAAAGATGCGTACGGAAATAGGGCGCTAATTGGGAGGTCCAGTGTTGCGGTGGCCCATGGAGCTGACACCACGGTATTACCAGACACGCTGCAACGGAAACTATCTGACTTAGCAACTGCGTGCCTGAGTTGCACTCAGTACATGGCATGTTCATGAACATGCCCAGCTTAGGCCGTGTTCATGCACGAAAAGGAATTTCAGGGCAACGAGTCTTGCATGTCTCCACGTATTCCAGGCTAAGCCCTAACCTGAGGCTAACCATACAACCTCAGTGCATAATGCAAGCATGGACGGCCTTATTTGCTGTAAACACTTGCGGTGGGTCCGCAACCGCACAGCCTATTACGACTGCAAGGTCAAGAAACTCTGGGGGAGCGAGAGCCATATTTTACAACATGGCTAAACCACCATCAAGCTACCTTTCCATTGTGTAAATGTCCAGCCAATGTCACATTCCTGATCAGTTCTGCATTGTCCATCATATCAGCAAGATATCTGAAACAGAAATCGGAAAGTCTTAAAGAATCTTGTGATGAGCAAAATGAGACCAACTACAACCACATTAAAGCTGCACCCAAACTGAGTTGAAAATTGTGATTTGGCCCACAAATAGCATGTACTGTTGTAATTCTTCACATATATTTGCCAACAAAACATTTCCAATGTTTTCTTAAGTCTCAAAGAGAGCAGAGTTCTAGGTCTTTATGTCCAGGCTAAAAAAGCCTTTTGCAAAAATGGAAGTGTCGTCATCAATCAATTTAAATGTACATATCCTGCATTATGCATGTACAGTGTATGTACGATGACGTAGGAGGTGGTACTCAATCGATGCATGCTAGGCTAGTATGTATGTACACATGTACAGTACACGTTTACAAATAGCATACATTATACATGTACTGTACATTGTACATCGCGAAAGTTCCACAATATATATATGTCTGAAAGCGAAGTACATGTAGTCTGGGAAGAACACAGTGTTGACGAGGAAGAAGTTCATTTATCTGAGGCCAGGAACGAAGATTCATCAGATTCAGACTCAACAGATAACCTCGAGGGTGAGGTAAATGTAGTTGAAATATGCGGTGCCGAGGCCTACCACTTCGAGCCAGCAAGAGCACTCCCAGTGACTGGACGATTCCAATGATGACAGGGACGGTAGTGCTGTGTCAGCTTTCCGTGGACAAGAGCACGATCAGTTTTTGAACACAGATTTGTAAGCCTAAATCACAGTTTTTCGTTGCCACTGAAATGGCTGGTATACCTTAGGACCTATTTGGACACATACTTTATGCACTCCGTGTACTCCATGGAAGAGATTCGAACTTTGAAGTCTCAGGCTTTTTGGTTCAACACGTACATAGGGCCAACATGACATGTTTACTCGGCTGCGTGTAAACGTCTATATTTTACTCATATGGGCAATTCCATGACAGAGTGGACACGGCCCTAAATTTCAAATCCATATTTGAAAGCGATTATCTATAAAATATTTATTCATATAGTTCAAAATTTGTGGAACAACTTAAAATAATTGAATTGTCGCAGAATTTTTGGAGAAATGGTCATTTGAAGTGGAATGGTAATTTTGAACTAAAAATTTTCCAAAAGTGGGAAATTCTTTGTTTTATTTTATAGAAATTTAAAGGTTAATCTAGTCAATTATGCATTTTCTATAATACATATGACACTAGAATTCAAATTTTAAAAAAGGCATGGCTTGACTTATGTCATGAGAACGTCATGACTAAATGTTCAAAGCTTATCTAGGGAGTGTAACGTGAGTAACCAAAATATGATTTTTTTCCCCTAGGTAGTGAATATATTTCTTAGTTTCAATGGTTGCTACTTTTAATTATCATTCTCTTGGTGATCCCCAATGTAAAAACTAGGTTATGATGTGACTATTCACTGTTCAATGTGGCGAGGTGATAGAAGTTGTAACGTGAGTAACCATAGGTGTAATGTGAGTAACCAGGATTAGCAAGTACATGTATAAGATTATATGAGCAGACTCTAGCACACGGATATGCTTTATATGCAAATAATACACAGAAATGCTTTATAAGCAAATCATATAGCATTACCCATGATGCACTGCACACTGTCTGAAATGAGCACATGGAAGAAAAGCACGTACTGTTGACCATCTTTGGAGGCTGGTGTTATCAATGTTGGCAGATTTTGTGAGTGTTTATCTTTCTTTATCATGTTTATAAATCCTACATACATGTACAGTGTGTTTTAGTGAAATTGCTTTTATAGACCATTTATTACTGGCCAAGTACATGTAGATCTAGAAAGATTTCTGTCTTGCATCTATTGTTTCTTTAAAGTAACTTTATATCAGATTATTTGCAAGTAGGCCTATATTTGTACAGTATGATTTTTATCACTAGGGTGGGCAAGTTATACTTGGGCTTTATGAAGATGTTCAGTTTTGGTTTTTTTCACATGTTACTGGCCAGGCAGAAATAGCATCAAAAAGTATTGTTTTTGTCTTTTAATTACTGTTTTAGAGGGTGCAATATCCAGGGGTACTATATGGTGTGCTATATCTAGGGGAAGTGCTTGCTCACGGTGGTAAGAATGAATACCAAGTATCAGTAATGCATCCAGCTGGAAACTGCAACTACAAGTGGCCAACACCAAGAGATAAGATCTTCTATCTTTGAGGAAAGCGAACAACCGAGGCCACTTCAACTTTTCTGTTCAATCATGCCTATAACCTTTGATCACATGGTTACTTTAAGATCTACATGTACGTTTACTTTCTGTACGGATAAACGACCTATGCAAAAGGTTGACCTCTAATCCCTTAATTTTAGATTGTTGAGATCTATAAAGAAAGTGAATTGGCACAACATGCTACCCCCACAACTGTGGGGTCCCACGTCCACTCTCCTCCCACGAACATAGTGAGGCGGATGTCGGACCCCACAGTTCTGGGGGTAAGAACATGCTTGACAGTTGTTTTGATTGTTTAAAAATTTAATAAATAGATATTTTGTTACTGATACCTCTACACAAGTACGTCAAAATTTATGAGGATAATTTGTTAGTTTATGGCTTTTTGTGTGTTTTGCACTTTGTAACTTGAGTAACCATAAAGCGAGTAATCAGATGTCTGGTGGATTTCTAGAAAACCAAAGATTCCAAAAGAGTTGTATTACTTTCACAATTTGTGCTCCACGGCGAGGTTCTTAATTCATTCAAAAGAACTTTCCAAAGCTTGTTGGTATTAAGAGACTTTTTGATTACAGCTTGTTGGCCTTTTCTGTTTGTCCAAAACTGTAACGTGACTAACCAATTTTGTTTGCCTTACGTATCATGCTGAATGCTTTTATAGTGTTATCTTTGTTTATTAGGTATGCCCTCGATACTATGGAGTTAACAATAACTGAACATTTACAGGAAAATAATTACAGCCAAAAGAAATTTGAAAGTACATGAAAAACATGAAGTGAGTAACCATGGAATTGCCCATATTGTGTTTTGGTGAAACTTTTTTATCTGCATGAAAATCATACTATTGGTTTTCCACATTATTAGTTATTATTAACTTGTCATGTGTTTTTATTTTTTACTCAGGAAATATCGCCACATGGCAAATGGTCAAGCTGTTCAGTGGTGTTGGGGTTGGACACCACAACAGAGTCCCGTTGCCATCGTGCATCATGGACAACATTCGCTAAACATATCCAAATGCAGATGGCGAATACAAGAGATTCCAATATCCTCAGTCGGATTAGTGTTTTGTTTGTTTTTGTATCTAAATGTAGGCTGAAAATATCACAACTCACCATCTATTACACTGTACATATGCATGCCAATTCTTTTAATCTTCAATACAACTCGCTGCTTTTGACTTACTGCTGTCAACCTAGTCTATAACTGTACAAGCAGGTTTTCAAATCCACACTGTGGTCAAAGTGCATGTATTAAATACTGTACCACTGCATAAGTAATACATGTACCTTGAAATAAACTAAGTGCATACCAGCATGAAGCATGTACACGTGTATATTATTTCAGCACCCATTCAGTTTTGATCTGTGCCTAACAATTACCGGTAGGTATAACTTTGCCAAATTTAGCATCATTTGAAATGCAAAGTGCAGCAGCCTGGCTGTAAAACACCTATTCATAGTAAAGGAGCATCCAACCGGTGGTTGGCCCCCAAGTCCTGGCTGTTTTCATACAGTTTGAAATCTGTGACATTTCAATAGGCCTAGCTTCAGTTGCGAATATTGGCATATGCAAAAGGTCATCCTTCCAGGCTCACCAGCTTAATCAACAGCTATGGGAGATTCCTCAAGTTGAGTTTGACAGGGTTCATACACCTTTGTGAAAAAGGACTTATATATTCCAGGACTTTCCAGGTCAGATGTTTGATTTTTCCAGTCCGACTTAATTCAGGTTGGACACACAATACAATATATCAATACAATACAGCAGAAGATTGTGAAGTTATAACATAACAATGTAAAGAAATCAAGCAGCGCAGCAACAAAGACATGACAAGTTTTCTGACAGTGACAAACGGACCATGAGGTAGGCCTACACACACCTGGCGATCATAAAAAGTTAAGGTAAAAGGTTCGACACAGTCACACTTTAACTTTTACACTAAGCTTTATTAGTTTATAATGATTGGAAATACATAATTACGTATTAAATAAAGTACATAAATATAACCCTAACCCCCCTAAGGTATATGTAAAAACATTGAAATCGAAGGATTTGGGACTATAAGGGTTACTACTGAATAATTTCATAATGGACCTTTCCCATGAAATATGCAAATTAGACACTGGATGGCAAGCGCAGCTGTCATCACCATTGTCAGTGTAGGAGAGCTGCTCTAACCATAACCTGGCACGATGAAGGTCAACAAAAACCATATCACAGCCTTTGTCCGATATTTCAACACGTCTTTCTTGAAACTAAGTGAAGTTTTTGGGTGCCCCGACATTGGAAAGTAACAATTCCTTGCCTTTAAGTTTTGCACTCATGCCAAACTATACCAGAGCAGGAACGGCGTGTATGTGCTCGTGGTTGAGCGCGCATAGAGATTTAAGCAACTTTGCCAACCAGTGGTAGTAATGCGCACATGCCTCTGCCTTATTAACATATTTCATGGGAAAGGTCCATTATATCAACAACAGACAGTAGTTCACTATGGAGCTATAAAAAACAAAGGTAAAATTGGACTATAAGAAAGTTTAGTAATGATATTCTTGGTGCCCTGCGCATGCAACATAGAAAGAATCACATTGTAGGCACCATCCAAAATTGATTTAGCTCATAGTGCTGTGTGCAGCATAGGTGTGTTGTGTAGACCATGCATGGTGAATAATGTACAACTCTATTGCGCCATGCACTAATGACAATGTACGCAGGACGGATTTATCACAGTAAATTTTCGGTCACAGCTTATTTGATCATTTTTATTTCATTTTAAAAGTAATATTGATTTTAATGCAATTTCCAGGACTTCTTTTGGAAACCAATCATTTTCCAGGACTTTCCAGGATGAGTATAACATTCCGGGATTTTCCAGGTTTTCCCGGAGGCGTGTGACCCCTGGTTTCATGATTGACAAAGTGAACTGAAGAAGACGGCTGGATGAAATGCAAACCACAAATGGTGAAAATCACATAACAGTATACATACCTGTAGTTAGAGCCAATGATTTTTACATTTCAAAAATGGGTATTTTCCATTTTGCCAAATACCGAATTCCGCTTCAGAAATTCAAATTCCGTTTCATACCTTCGTAAGCATGAAAAGGAGAACAAGTTTTAAACTATGGAAACCATTTGCTCAAGCATACCCCTCTCCCAAAAAGAAACAGTGTTTGGATAGACTCTGTAATGTTTCCATCTTTTTTTATAATTTTCTGTAGTGATAATTTGAAAAAAAATCCACACAATAAATACGGCATCCCCCATCCCTTGATTTGCCACCGCAGCAATCATCAAAAACTTGCCAAGATTAATCAACGGACAATTCATGTATCACTCATGTATAAACTCAAATTACATTTAAATACAAGTACAGTGTACAGTGAAGTCATAGAGTACATGTAGGTCTTGCATGCAGCAGTCGATCACAATATGTTAAAGTTAGCCATCGTCCCGCCATTTTATTTAGCAGTGGTTTGACAAAATTGAGAAATTTAACATTAAATCTGTGCCTTGAAATGCAAGTATGTGACTGAAAACGTAGCCCTTCATCGAACACTTCCGAGGGCCCATTTAACTACATGTATGATACACCAAGCTTACCGGGTTTTGTTTAATTCAAGAAATATGTAATAAGTCTTCCATTTTGGTACCACGATTTCATCGTTTTGCCATGTGGTTCTAGCTTTGTCTCAAGGCATCTATGCGGATTCACAGAAATTTTGCAAGTTCCGTTTTAAGCAGTAATTTCCATTTCAATGTGCTGATTCCACGAATTCATGTATGAACTGGCCCTAAGTTTGGAAGTGTTCAGATTCCTTTTAAGCAGAAAAATTACACCAAAAAATTACGCCACCACACTTTAATTTAATGTTTTACTGCAATCAGCAGTAAATAAAGATTTCAAATGATGACTGACAGTATTTACAAAATACTTCAATTGAAAATCACTTACTCCATGTCATACATTGTCAATGGAAGATCTTGTTCTGTCATTGTAAACTTTTTTTGTTTCACTGGTGCAATGATGGGATCTGATAAAAAACAAAACAAAGATGCAAATCATAAAAACCATAACACACATAAAAAGGTATTACTGACTCACATGTCTTTCATGTGCTAACAAAGTCCTTTGGTATCACAGCCTATACATTCACAAACTGCGGCAAGTCATGCACATAGTGTCAGTTTCATAATGCCACGCAACTGAGAAATTTTCACAGTTGTAGAATATCTCTCATCTGTAAATGTACATGTAAAACACACAACAATGCCAAGTTCAAGAAAGGTTTGACTTTTTATTGTGGAATCAACCAAATATGGAAGATGTTAAGAATGGGATATGGGCCTCTCATTTTGTATTTCTACCAATCGTGACCTGAACCACCATCTCCAACCTCTTCCATGTTTGGGAGACTTGGACTCTGTTTCAGTCGGATATCAAGAAACTTAAAACACTTGCAGATGAAACTAAAAAACCACTCTCAACATTAGAAGGGAACATTGCATCACCATCCAAAAGCTGAAGCACAGCATATCAAGTCCATCATACAGCACATCCACTAAGGAGGTTAGGACATGTTGTGAGGATAATAACTGCCTCTCTGACACCATCCTTTTCAATGAGCTAAACTCTGGAAAGGGACAATAAAATGTTCCTTTTCCCAGCACTTTCAAGATCAAAGCGGCACTGACAAACTATTGACAAGAAATACATGTAGCATGTAGCTGCCTGAAACTGTCCAACCAATTACTGGGGCAGATCAGCTCCAATCTTGAGTATCCATGATATATGAACCAATGGGTGAAGAAGATGAAAGGAATGACTCCTCAGTCACAAGGAAAAGACAATTCTGGTAAGTTTCACTTTTCCAACATCCAAACTGCTGGAAATTCCTTGCAAAATTTCCTGGCCATTTCAAAATAATTCCAAGACTGTACGGCATCTTAAAGTGAATCACATATACCTTTGGCGTTTTTTGACAAAAAATGGGTCTCAACAAGTTGGAATAACATTGTACCAGTAAAAACTAAATTAGTTGAAAACATGGCTTAATTTTAGCCTGCCTCACCTGTGAGTGGCTGAGTATCTTCTTCATGTATAATGGTCTCGACATCAGGTCCATACACTTCCTCAGCTGTTGGATAGTACTTTTTGTCTTCATGAAGCACAACAGCCTGGGATATGTCCC
The DNA here is from genome assembly GCF_001949145.1 of Acanthaster planci. The sequence continues at coordinate 149,229 of NW_019091657.1, forward strand.
CTGCCTCCACTTGTTCATCTTCATCCTCCTCCTGAATTAACCGATAAGGACTAGTAATAGTACACAGGCTCTAACCTAAAGAATAAGTAGCTATAATTGGATGTATCCCTGTTTCCACTATGTCGTAGATGTAAACTGACCTGGTGATGATACACATAGTAAATTGTTATAATTTACCATCACCACCAGGCTGAACAAAATACCCAGTAAGTGAAGTAAATTCTTGTTAAAGCCACACATACATGTAGGTTATACCATTGATACATGTAAAATCATAAAAATGAAACAGCCAAACAATCCTTGAAAATCTTACTTGAAAGAAAGTAAATAACAGCCTTGGTCAATCTGTAAAATATTTCCACCCAGACTAGAGCTGTTTTCGAGAAAAACAGAAATCTTGTTCTTTTCTCGCAATGGTCGGCCGACAATAACTTGGAAACTTCCCCAAAATCAAAGGGGATTTTCCATTTTAGTTTTACACTCACCTCTGTTCACCTACATTTGCATTTCAATGCGCATGCGCAACAAACCTCGCTGAAAAAGTCACCCAAGCCACACCCTCTGCCCCCACTGCATGTTCCCCATACAAAAGGCCAGGTAGCACTAAGACTCGTCCTAGGGAGTTTTTTTTTTTAGATCTCTCTCCCATTTTGTGTTTTGTTTTGTACGGGGAGGGATGGCAAACAGAGGTGAGTGTTTTCTTACTAGAATGGAAAATCCCCTTGGATTTTGGGAATTCCATTACAGAAAACAACTCAACTCTGTTTGCAGAGTCTAAACTAAGCCCATGGCAATATGAAAAGGTTGGTTAGACAAACCAGAGAGCTGCCCATCTAGTTGTGAGAAATGGTAGCGTTTCGGGTTGTATGGGCTGCTGATCAGCCAACCTGTTTGACGGCTTTCCTGCTCATGGGACCCTCCATTTGAACCACATCCTTCAGGTAGCATGAAGAAGGTGATGAGATTCTTCCAGCAGCCTGTTTTCATTATACCTGAAACTCCAAGCTGGTGGGACCAAGATGTCGAGGTGCTGCATGTCTCATGGGCTTCCTCAATATTGGGAGGACTTGCCTTCAATCTTCAATGAACGATCGTAGTCACAGAGGCCAGGTGATGAAGCTGGATGGTCATAATGAACAACTTCTTGACATCACCTCATAATGGCTGCACACGAGCAAAGAAGTATGTGGAAGCTTGTATGGGGCACCACCATAAATCCTCTGTCATTGTTGAAATTGCTGTCAAACTTGGGACAAAAACATTTGAGGGAAAGAATCGGTTGAATGCTTCGTGGTCAGAGACTCTATGTGTGGAATGAGGCATACGCCGTTGGGTTCATGGCACAAGTGGCCTGGTTCTGTGGACCAGGCACAGAGTTGGCCTCCTCGTCGAGTTGTTCCAGCAGCCATCAGAAATACCATTTTAATGGTAGGCTGATGAACAGCAGAAGCCTCTGCTGGTGCAACGGGAGGCTGGAGAAGCAATGATAGAATGATACCTTGATCCCAAAATGCTTGAAGAAATACATGTCGATGATCTGAAGACCAGAGGTAAGCCAAAGAAGAAGACGGAGAATGGGATCGATAGCCAGCATCTTGTACCACTTTGTAAAGTGGAGAAGTCAGTCACCATAAGCTGTGTTGGGCTGCCCAGGCTGTATGTACTTGCCAAAGGTCAACTTCTCTGAGGGAGACTGTGACAGCATCCAAGTACACAAATGAAGGGAGGCTGGATCCAGATGCGCAACTGGAGACCTGGGTTGAGTCAGGTCTTGGAAGTTGAGGAGCCTGACTGAAGAATGAATAAGAAGGTCCAGGAAGCAAAGGAACCAAAGCTGCTGTGGCCAAAATGAGGCAAAGAGACCATTTTGGATAATTCTGTCTCTCAAGAGCTACTGGAAGTACCTGTTCAATCAATAAGACTAGTGGGGAGGTGTTGGGATGACTCCTGTCCAGTCATAATTGAATGCACTGACCTCTCACTGTCGTTGAGCAAAAATTGTCAGGTGAGTGGCTTGAAGAGCGAAGCGTTGGCAGAATGATAAAAAGTCCAGCCTGTCTGCAGTCTAGAGGCAGTGGGGCTCATGCAGCATGGTCTGATGGTACTTGTTATCAAAGGGAACAACAGGCTACAACCATCAGCCGCAGATGGGCAAAGGCCACTTGGCCTCAAATACAACCTCTCAAAAAATAGGGAGGGGAGTGAAGGCCAACTGAAAAGGCACCCAGGCGGTTTTGAAAATGTGTGTTGTAGACAAATTAATTTACAAAGTGTGTTCGTCCTTCAATTCCAAGAGGGTGCTATTAACTTTGAAATTGCAGCCCCTTTTTTATTGTACTGCTTATTTATAATAAGCCCTGTAATAATTATACTGAATGGTTGTACAATAAGTAAATCAGTAAAAAAAGTGACTGTGCCTGTTACTATGTGGTGTTGTAAGGGCACTGTTGTATCCATTACTGACCACAAGGCCCCCAAACTGCATGTACATGTAGCTGTGCTACATGTATTTTGTGTGTGTATGTTTTGTGGAATGAACAACATAAAATGGGACAAAGGCTACCAAAGATCACCATAAGGTGACCAAAAACTTGCCTTATGCAACGTAAACATACAGTCGACAATTCCTAAGAATTATACACAACTTACGCCACTATGCACAAAACGCTAGTCAGATACATGTAATCACGATGGGAAACCATGGGGAAAGTGGTCAACAAAGGTCATACATAGTGTATTATCACTTGATAAAACCAGTGAAGCAGACAAAAAACCTTGAGCTGTGCTAAGGAAATTTGTGGGAACACGCTTGCCGAACTATGTGTAAATGGAAAACAACCTCGAATTAAAATCATGAACACAGAAAAAGAGAGCAAGGTCTGTAAATAAATCTGTACAAATTTTCATGCAACGTGGATGTATTTAAGATGTGCGGTAAGATGCACATAACAAAACCTGGATATCAAAGAGGGTACCTAACGTACAGTGGCGGCCACCCCACTGTGCTGATATTTAGTGAACAACAAACGGTAACCAATCAGGAATGCTGCAGGTCCAGTACTATGCACTACTGCAACATGAACAGTGTAGTGTACTGACACATGTACATGTACATGTATCTTGTTCAAAAAATACACTGTCCAGGTGGCGCATACCCAAAGTCTATCCAATTCTTCTTTGGAAGACGTGGTGGTACAGGGACTAGAGCTTCAACGAGTTCAGTAATATCTGTTCCAAGCGAGAACAAAGATGGTGCGTTCTTTTGTTGTTTGGCTGTCAATGAAAAAGGCAATCCTAACTCATTGCGCAGGTGTGCAAGTTATTGGCACCTTTCCATATATGCATCAACACTTGCGCCACGTGCTGTGTGTCCGACGAAATCACTCCCGGAGTGACCCCAACGGCCCAACGCAATGCACACAAGCATTATGTTAATGGGGTTGATCACTCTATCTGTGACAGTGAAACACACCAACACACAATCCACCCAATCATACAAATGGAAAAGCACCTCAAGGGCACGTGCGCAAGGCACACTGAGAACACCCAACCAATTTACACTCAAAACACGGTCTGCACATGTCAAGTCGCCAAGCACACACAGGAATCCGGTTGGAAAACTTTGTACCAGAGGGTCTGTCTTGAACCCTTACCTGACCAGAGCTAAAAAATACCACTTCGTGGGAAAATGTAGCGCTGTGACGTAAATGAGTAAAGAGACCCATTGTTTCCTGAAGCCACAAAAGACAAAAGATAAGACAATGGAGGAGCCCCGCCCAGAAGTAAGAATTGGTAGGGCAAGGTCCTTCGGCCTCAACTTACTAGGTAAAATATTGCAGCACTGAGTCCACTGTCTCAGGCAATATGCCAGGGGTCAGGGTTAACCGGCAAGGATACAATTTGAAGTAGGACTGAAAGCAAACACATTTTCACCATGGCAAAAAAGGAATGCAATGCAAAGGAAAACCAGACGTGAATGGAATGAATGGTAGTGACCAAATGTCATACGTGTGCACCCTGAAGGTTCATGCAGGTCTGCACAATGAACCACCATGATGATAACACAAAGTGCCAAACATTCAAAATGGCCCAAAATATGAGCTAGTACTACTTCGAGTACACACTTAGTGTCACTTTATGTAGGCCCCAATAGAAAAAGTGGGAGAGGCACACTGGCCAACGAGGTCGTAAGACATGTAATGATAGATTAGCCCACTGCAAACTAGAGAGGCTATCCTCATCAGTGGATGGATGAGAAGAAAAAGATGCCCAAGAAGGAGATCCGGAACAGTAACGATTTCAATACGTCGCAGGGACCACTCAAGAGAAGAGTTTGACTTCGGTGTCGATCCAACAAGGGAGAGCAAAACCATAAATGGGAGCAAGAATCGCACAGGAAAGCCCATGCGGTAGAACAGCTGGGGCGGTCATGGCAGTCGTCAGAGTGATGTGGAGAAGTGGCCCCATGATCTAGAGGGGCAACTGCGGCGTCAGTCTTTGTAAAGTGTGAAGAATGCCCCGGATGAGATATGATAAAACGAGGACAGCTCATAGGAGACATCATTGAAAACTCAGCATGCTTGCACCCAAACTGGCAAGGGTCGTTTGGACTGGCCCTTGGATGAGGACGAGGTTAAAACAGCTGCATCTGACCTGCAACAAATGGCTGGGAATGTGACCACGCAGCTGACATTTCGTGGCTAAAATGTGATGCTGATGTAGGCGGTGGTGATGTCCGGGGCCTCTGTAACCGGGCAGGGCTTGCCGGATGTTCAATGACTGTCGGGCCCACCGTCCCACATGTACATGAACATCAGATTCTGCTGCTGCTGCCACTTGCTCACGTAGGCCACCAAAAGAGTGCGGGATTTACTTGAGACTAGACACAGGCTTGGCCTCAGGGAATACCACAGTCTTATTAAAATAAGCATTGATTTTTGTGTGGTGTGTACAGATATTGTAAGAGTCATTACAAGTGGGTAAAGGCAGCAAAAACAAAGTGCTCATTAACAAAACCCATTGAAAACTGAAACAAGAGGAAAATAAGTCTAAGGTACATGTATAAAGTAAAAGAAAAATTAGATCAGTTCTGTATGGTTTCAGTAGCTCTGGTTGGTGGGGGGACTGGCTGTAGGACGGGTGCGGGGGACAGATTTCGATATGCATTTTCCCATTATGCCAACATGTAAATTATGCAAGAGTGCTTTAATTTTACTGTGTAAGTCCAAAAGACCTCTATTCATCTATCCAGACCATGGGAGAAAGGACTGTGTCTACAAAACACAGTTTTTGCAAGTACATGTAGTATTAAAAGCGTATTCTAGAAATCTGATGTCAGTTTTCAAGGAAGTAAAATCCATAACCTTTGTGGCTCGGTGAACCAACATGTAAATTGGCAGACATGCCAGAGTGCTCTAGATGTTCAGATTTTCCTGTGTACATGTACATGTACGTCCAGGGACCCTCCATCTCTCTGCGAGTATTTCGACCATGCGAGAAAGGATTGTGTCCTCTCAAAACTTTTTTAAATAGAAATTTAGCTTAGTTTGCAAGTGTTAAGGGTCGCAACCTTGGTGGCTCTGAGGGTTCAGCCACAGACAGATCGGCAGTTTCCCTAGCCTTTACCATAAGCGCTGTCCTCCATGCTCCTGTACTGTACTATAAGCCAGAAGGTCCCTGAGACAATATCTGAACTGCTGGAAACACACGTCTGTGATGTTTGCCGCTGTGTGTCTGTTGCAAGGGTCACCTGCCATTTTATCGCAAGCTTTCACACAGTATAATGCAGCATGTTAGCAAACATCCCTCATTTTGCAGTACTGACTGTTGCATCACCGGTACAGCAAAATTCTTTGAATGATTGGAGTATAGAGCACCAGCAATTTTCTAGCCATTATATACTGGTACGTGAATGCTTTTTTATCAAGTTTCCTCAAACAGTTGTGTACGAATTCCGATACGGCAAAATGTGATTTGCCTGTCAGAGGCTGCCTTAGCTTTGAACCTGTCTATCTTCTAGATTTTGTATCTCTCTTTCACAAGCAATCTTGGGCATTTTTCGTTCATCGGACTCACGGACTGACACATTAGCAGCATGACTTTCAGTGCTGGTTTAATGGCCTTGTTGCCAGTGCCAGTATTGTGCCTTACAACTTTGGTGTCTGAAATATATAAAACAGAAGATTACAACAATCCCCAGAAATGCTGTGAAGAGAATATTTTGTTTTTCATTTTTTTCTTATTTGTGACTCCGAAGGAATTTTTTTGAGGGAAATAAAGTGCAATTTGCCTTGGTATTTATAGCTCTGGACAATACAGCTAAACTTCATACACTAGATCTGGATCGAATATAAAAATCTGTAATAAAGCATACGTGGAACCAGAAGGCCTGAAGATAGATTCGTGAATCTCATTTGAATGACAGCAAAAGCAAAGGTGTACAAATACATGCGTAATGAACTTCCGCGCACACAATGTTTACAAAAATCGCATGCTTTGCACTCACTTGACCAGTCTTCGTAATAATCACAAGGATTTCACATCCCTGCAAAATTGTGGAGGTCTGGATTGTGCAACAAACACACAGGGACCCTTGCAATTTGGTGAGAGGGATACACTTTCACATAGTACTACATGTATATCTGTGCAATTTCATCACAAGGGATCCTTGTTTCAGCACTTGTATGAAAGGGCCTTAGAAACAGCTGTTGGTGACCACAAAATTGATAAAATATCATTTGATGACGTCATCATGACTTCATCCCAAATTTCACATACATGTACATGTACATTACTACTGGGTGAATAGTGAATTTTACTAATCGATTAATCACACACGAACTAATCGCGATTAATCACGAGTAGTGGCAAAAATTCCGAGACATGGTGTCAACACGTGAATATGGTGCTTTCATCAGTTTCATTGCAGAAATTCTGCACAAGTATAATGCACACTATGCAGCAGCAAGTACCAAGGCAAGTTTGTTTTTCTGTGTTTCTGCTTTTATGTATTTTCATTAATTCTGAAATCTGGAAAGCCAGTGGCAGTATTCTACGTAGCTGCTATAAAATTATCACGATTATATACAGGTTATGCTGGAACGGTTGCAGCTTGAGCTCCAGTTGGTTCCGAGTACATATGACGACTACATGTGACTAAAGGCCATTTTTCAACTTCGTCTCTGTCTGAGGCTTCGTCTATAAAACAAATCCCTTATTGTAGGCCTGAAGCATTTTAATTAATTTGAAGTACTGTAATGTTTGGCTCTTTTGCATGTAACTTGATATTTTGTGGCACTGTCAGACTTCCTATGGCATTAACAACTTCAAAGTCAGGTAAAAAAAAAGACTTTGAGGCTTGCGACGGAGCTGCAGTCCACCATAAAAAACAGGATGCCTGGCCGCCGATTCCATTCTGAACGTGTATAGGACAATTTTAATGAATCTTTGTTGTGGAAGCTCTAATACAGATTGCAGATTCCTTCAGTTTCAAAATAAAAAAGATGCTAGCTTGTCTGAAACTGTTTGAATAGAATAGTTCTTGCCTTTAAACGTGGGAAAAAATCTGATTACTCAGTTACTTTTATTCCAATTTCTCACATTAAGAAGTTCTAAATAACCTCCCTAAACTTCTCAATGGTATAGCCCACAGACATTGTTGTTCAGAATTCATTCATTGTTTAAGCAAGTGAGGCAATATGAATAATTCATCACGAACCGATGGACGGATCACTGGCCAATGATTGCAGCCACAGTCTCCCGGACGTCATTTTTGCACTGCTATACTGGGCGGATATCTGGCACACTTTCAAAGATTGGGGCTGCACAGTGCATGCAATGCGGCCACGTGGTTGGGTTTCGGTGCCCGTCTGTCTCAAAGGGCATTCTGTCTGAACTTTTGAGGTCTGCCAGTGCAGTACGTGATCACATTCAACCATTACCTTGGGAAATTCTCATTTGTGTAAAATGTGTTTTTTTACAAGTGTTTTGAGTTCAATTGCGTTACGGTAGATAGAATGAACTAATCATTATAAATTATACAAAATAAGGTAAACAATACTGGAAATCAGAATTTCACAAGGAGAAAAATTGTTTCATGAACATGAAGTATGACAGTTGAGGCATTACTCATCGAACTTACCAAGCTAGTTATTCTACAAACCCTTCACTATGTGTGGAAAAAAATTATGAAACAAAGGAACTTCCAAATTTTTGTGGATGGGGCAGTAAGGCTGTGGATACAGAAGCCTTGGATACTTGCAGTTGGCAACTCTTGCTACATTTTTGGACTAAGGTTAATTGTAGGAAAGGCTAAAGTTCGTTGAACCGAACTGCCGCCAACCCAGTCGACCACAAGTCTGTCAGTGGAGACTGCCGAAATAAAGCAGGTGTGCCCTGGATCATGATCATGTACAATGTGGTAGGGTGTGTAACGTAATCGGTACTCCATAACAATCACTACTCGCATTTCTCTACAGTTACTACATGTAATCGTGCTGGCGCGATTAATCGATTAGTTGCAAATCCATGAGTCGTGAAACGAGCAGGAGGAACTAATTGCGATTAATCAAGATAATCGCCCAGCGGTAATGTACATGTATATGTGACCCTCGGTGTAGCGAGAGCCCTTTAAAAACTGGTTACAGGATTCAACTTCTCAAGTTCTTGCTGGTTTATTCTGAAAGATGAATACGGGAAAGGATACAGTTTGAAGGTGTTCCCTCAATTCCAGCAAGCAGTGGAATGAGGTAAGCCCCCCCAAAAAGGGTTCGTCCTCCGATTGCATGTACATGCCTAGGGTCGGTAGGTCGCAAAATTTTTGGGGGTCCATTTTTTTGTGCTGATGTAATGGCATGAATGAGGGCAAAACCCTCCACAAACTGTCTCAATCACGCTTCAACTACCAGCAAAACAACCTCAAATTAGACTCGTGAACACAGAAAATACATACTGTACTTCAAGTCAGGGTTCTGCCCAGGATGATTTTAGTGCCGGCAGGACTATCTAAGCGGAGCGGCACCATTGGTTGGCGCGGAGCGTACCAGAAAATTTTTGGAATCTAAAAGCCCCCAGATGGCCGGAAACAGCACTTTCTGGGTGTTTTCAGCTGTGTATACACAGCCTAGAATTAGGGATCTCATGTCTGAAATTTCTGAAATTTAATTAAACAATTGAAAATTTGTAATTTTGGTCAACTAGGATGAGGTGACAATTTTAGACGGGCAATTGAATTAGAAAAAAAAGAGAAGAAATAAATATTGATTTTATTCTGTAAATCCCTTAAATATTGAATTAATTTCTCTATGATGCCCATAATTTGTCATTGCTATTCAAATCATTTTTCATTTTTTTTTGTGTGTTGAAAATAAGGCGAAACATGCAAAATCTTGGCGGAATATTTTCCTTATTTTCTTTGTACGAAAGTTCGTACATGTACAGTATGCATATGGGACAACGACATTCATAAATGTGTGCAGGGATTTTCTGAACAGTCATTTTAAAGTCTACATGAACATAATGTAGATTGGCCATTTGCTTTTCTGACACATCTGGCCATGTGTCACGTGCATACTGAGCGCGTGTATCTTGCCATATGGAACTCGTTTACGGAAAAGGCAAAATCATGCTGTTGCTTTTGAATAAAAAAACTGCGGAGTTAATATTTTCACCGTGGGATAAACAACAATTAACGAATGCGGTGCGAT
>NW_019091657.1:171921-195907 GCF_001949145.1 Acanthaster planci
CCAACTGCATCCAAATTACTCAGAATTTGAAGCCCAGAGTCCGGGCCAGGGGTTCAGTGCCATATTTCTCCAATGCCTCAATTTCATGGCTCTCAGGACTCTCTAATATAGAATATTTTAAGTGTATAACTTTTATTAATGAGTTCGGCGGACATATTCAGGGCCTTTTTGCGAGGGTGCACCCTGCAGGTAATCAAGTCGTTCCTTTTACTCCCATTTTGTAGCGTAAATTTCATTATCATGTGGAAACTTTTGGGGTCGGATGGCCTACTACCTTTACCGCAGTTTATCATAGACAGGTTTAATAAGGATGGGGATGGCTTTTGTTGGGTTGAAAATGTGGAATTTAGGTGAAGTTCGAAGAAAAGTAGTGCCGGAGCTTTAATTTAACGTTGATTTTTGACAATAGAGACATGTACGTACGTGCGTTGTGGTTGTGTAAAACGACACCTGGGTTGATGTGCAAAACTTACAACATTTATTGGATTGTGGAATTAGATTTGGACTTTCTTTGTGTCATTGGTAATTTAATTGTAACACCTTTACAAGTTAGGGATTAAGTGTAGTTACTCTCGAAGCTTGGACTGCTCGCTTCAAGTTTAATAAGTAGGCACGGCGGCCGTGTTGGATCCCCGGGAGTACGTGTGTGTGTGCGGTGCGTGTGCGTCCGATCGTCAGTCAGCCAGCGCACGGGGTTGACCTGGCTGCTTGCGTCCATGACCCGTGTACCCGGCGCTGCCATCATGCCTATTCAATTAAATGTACATGTATGTTGTGGCACGAATCAGTTATTGCAGAATAATATTTGTGCAGCCATGTTTATTTTTTAATGAATACTGTGTAACAAATTATTTTACAAGACCGCCTGCCCGACTCTTTGCAGGTAGCAGTCTCCGGCCTGACTATTGTATACAATAAACCCAATGGAGGGAAGAGGGCTGAACACTGGTTGTACATACATCTACTCGTGAACCTGCGTGCCTGCCCCCCCTTTCCTCCGCCCCCTTCCATCGGCCCGGTGCTCCACATTATCGTCCAACTGATCTAATTTACCCTGGTTTAAAATTAGCGCGCCTTTAGTCGTTTGTAGCGATTTGTTTAGCGCTTTTAATTCTCGCAAGTTTAATCCCTCCGTGTCTGTTTGCACTTTTTTATCTTCGTTGACGTCTTGCACAATTTCGCTCACTTGCTTGGCCGCTTCGGGAAATTTTTTAACTCGATCGTTTCTGGTTTAATCGTTTTTAAACTTTGAGCGACTTGTTCTATTTTAAGGCCGTTATGTTCAAAACCTAATGTATATCTAATAAAATCCGACCCATTATAGCCGGCGTTCCTAGCGTTTATGGCTATAGTGTCTAAGTTTACCAATTTACCGGGACTTTTTTTACTTGTTAAAAGAACTTCATTACTTAACCGACTTTCCCCGCCTTTGAAAAATTAACCTCACGTCAGTTCGGCCCATTTTACTGAAATATTCATTAAAAAAATGTCTACCATGGGATAAGTTATAAATGCCCGCGTGTCAAGTTCTAATGTACCTGGCGTAGGATCGACGGTCAATTTCGGTCTGACTGAGCCGTGAGTGAATGAAGTCGTGTCAAGTCTACTGCTAATTTCTAGCGTGTCCAAAGAACCAAGGCTTCAAAATCTTGATCGTCGTCATACGCTGAATTTGATTCCCCTCTGTCTAATAGAGGTATTTCTTCTGGATCAAATCCGCTTTCTGATATTTTACTTTATTATAAACGAGTTTTTATTTTTACTTTAAGCGGATGGTAAACTCGCTGGGAAAATGCCATGTTACACAAGCCAGCTTTGCGTGGCTAATGCGCCGCTCGACACGGCAGTCAATTTTAACGCGTCTTCTACCGATAATTTATTTAAATCGGGCGGTATAATTTTAAAGAGCTTATTGCTCAACATGGCGTATGTTATTGAAATTATGCTGACAACTGCACCGTGGTACACTGTGTTGGCGACGCCGTTTACGTCTATAGCTTTAGCGTTACTCATTCTTATTATATATGTTTTTAAGCTTGAATTTTTATATTTATTCCATGTCTAAAATTTTGAACGCCGGTGCGGTCGTTTAAACTTTTGGCGGCGTTTGAAAAGTATGAACTTTCTCAGGCGTTGACCCATTTTTAAAAATTAAAAACACGGCGAGCGTTCCAATCGCTAAACTGCCTAAAATTAAATTTCTGTTTTCTGTGACTGTTTTATAAATCTTTATTTCGGGCTCGGATTCACCAATTTCATTTTTGCGAGTTGCTGTTTCATCTTTTTATTGTGTTCGACTAATTTTTTACCCTGTTCTACGCGTTTCGGATTTTTAACTTTGGTCACCGTATGTACCTGGCTCTTTACCGGACTCGGGGCCGGCGTTGCTGTTGGCTGTTCTTCCGTTGACATGTTCTTTTATAATACACGTATTTTTATTAATAGCTAAATACTTCGTAGTTATTAACGTTTCTACCAGAAAAGATAGGTAAATTTCATACTTGTAACAGAGCTCGCTTAGGAAGTGACTCATCGTTTGGCTAATTATTGGATCGTTGTTTAATTTAAATAAAAATAAAAAAGCTATAGCCGAGCTCACGCAGCTCGACTATAGCATTTTAAAACAAATAAGTAACTTATTCTAGCTCGTCAGTTAATTTAAGTTTGTCAGATTTCTTTTTGTTGTTGCAACTCCAACCACAGAGGGTACAATTTGACTTAAAGTGACCTATTGACTTATTTCATCGTTCAATAGTGCACTCAGAACTCAGATTTTTTATCCACGAATTGGAGCTTTACCTTACAATCTGGATAAAAGCAGGGCTCATGGTGTTCTATTAACCTGCGGCAAAAATCGGTGTCTATGAAATGGTCAGGGTCAAATCGGCCGTGTTTTTTGTCTTCTTGGCGGCAATTACTGATCCATCTGCTAATTGTTACTTTTATGGGATCATTGAACAACTTGCAATTGTTTCGTTCTTTACCATGCTCACAAATAGCAGATCCACCGTGGCACATATGATACAATAATGTCTTTGCTTTCCGTGAATGCATTTGTGCCGGTCACTGGAAATTTTTGCCGTTTCGTTAGAGCTGATACAACCAGTACATATTTTACCATTACTTTAACTTTAAAAATATCCAGGCCTTTTTCCTTTCGGCAATTATTGCATATCTTAGCAACCATTTCAAATCTTGGCAATTTTTAAAAATATTTTCTAAGTTTTATTCACATTAAAAACCACGAAACCGGGGGCCTAGTATTAACGACTATTTTACTAAATTTAAAATTTCTTAAATGCTGTTTTAATTGATCACGTTTTTCACAGAGTATAACATCATTTTCGTCGAGCATTTGATCAAATGACGATTTATCTTTACAATAAAAAACGGCCACCAACGCCGTATTGCTCCTGTAATCTTTCAAAACGGCGTTATATTTCTGTGTCCATAGCCAACAAGAATGCAGATAATGACGTCCTGAAAATGCCATTCGACTCAGGGCGGGCACACGTGTTGCTATTTTTTTGATCGCTTTCGATATTTAATAATTTGGTAGGCTGAACAATCGTCAATAATAAATAAAGTATTTACTCCGTCAAACGCCTTTTGGTATAATTCGATCGTCTCATTTAATTTTACATTTTAAATAACGTGGGGCAAATAATTACAATCGCCTCAAATGTAAATTTACACTCGTGTTCAAATAAATCAAGCCACCATTTCGTTTTGCCACTTCCCGTATCACCCACGATTAGTGCGCAGTGAGGTGATTTATACATGTTGCCATTCATTTACTTTAACCCAATTTAATGCTTAATAAACTAAGCTCTTAAAATTTCCGCCTTCCACGGTCAAGTGAGCGTCCATTACTAAAAACACGTACATCATTAAAGACCCAGCCGTTTCGGCCGTTCTATCCATTTGAATCAAAATATCTCCCCCTCCACCTAATGGTCTACCGGAACCGTGCGCCAAATTGTCGTCGGAACTTCTAAAATCGAGCCACAGGCCGTATTTATCTTTCAAATAAGTGGCCATGTCAACGCCGGTTAAATTTAGGTCTTTTACGACCGCTCGACCTGACTCAGTCTTCGAATCTCCAAAGTACTTGCAAATTTCGGCAAAATGTTGGTATTCAAACGGCCCTTGCGAGTACTATTGATTCGGCTTGCCTTCGACCGTTACGCTCGTTTTCGTAATGTGCGGGTTGTAAAATTTTCGCAGATTTGAAAACATGGGATCTTTAAATAGGATCAAAACGCCTTTAAAATTTTTAATCTTCTGATCAATATAATGTTCCATAATGTGTTCGATTTATTGACTGTCTGTTCTTTCCACGAATGAATTCGGTCAAATAAATAATAGGCCTACACGAGTCCTTTGTGCTTTTGTCGCAAACTCGTCGCCAAATTGCGATTGGTGACGACTTCGTATTCCAAAGTCAAGTCCGAAATTGAATACTCGGCTGATGTATCGACGCTTTTTACGACTTTATCGTGCAAATTAAAAGTCAGTTGATACCTTAACGACTCTTTGAAACTTAAGGGATAAAAAGGCCCGTGATCCGTTAAAAGGGGCACGTCTAGCGCAATCGCGTAATGATTTTTAAAGGCGTCTGCTATTGCCTTATCTTTGCCGTCGTTTAACGTTGCACGCAACCTGGAGGTGGGAAAACAATCTTTTTAAAATAATCACTCTTTAAATCGTGAACGTACGCCTCGGAGAAGTACTTGTAGCCCTTCCCCAGTTCCTTCCCACCGGTGCTTTTTGATCCCCCTTTGGCATACTTTTCTACAAACCCAAATGTAAGTGTCGGGGATAACGCTTATGTCTCTCGAATTCGCCGCCATCTTGCGTTGTGTGTAGTTTCTGGTACCGCCCATGGCCTCGCATTTGGTTCACAAAATGTGACGTCAGCATAAATATTAAGAAAGGCGTATGAGCGTTCACTTTCCGAGGTTGATTCTGATTTGGGAGGATAATTAAAGCCTAACACTGAACTTCTGAGAATAAAGACCGGTAGACATATGTAATACATTTAAAACGAATAGATGGACCCATGGGATGGACCCAAGGGACCATGGCTACGTGTACTAATTTGGCCCGATAGTTTGCTGATGAACACAATTTCAAACGGGGCTTCTTTCAATTGAGTACTGTTTCAGTGGTGTGCCTTGATACGAGTAGGTTGAAATCTGAGTAATTTGGACAACTCGGACCTTACGAATTGCCTTCTTTATTTGGACATGCTAGGGATGTCATTAAGAACAGTTTATACATTGTTTTTTACTCCCAATCAAAAGCCGTAAAATTCACTGCAAGACAGTCCTTATTGTCTTTGGCCGTTACAAACGTCATGCTTATGTCAGGGGTGGGGAGCTGGCAACTTAACCCCGCCCTATGGATTCTCTTTCTTTTACAAAGGATGTAGGTATAAGAAAGTCATCAGTATATTTATTTTATCAAATAGTGGCACCAAAACCCCACAAGTATGGTGTTCTAAAGCGGACAGTACGTCTTGTGTGAGTTTGAACGTTGTGTTTGTGAATTGCAAACGTCTTGTTTGTGAGTTGGAACGTCGTGTGTGTCAGTTCGAGGTGTTTGTGAGTGGTCAGGGCCAATGTCATGGATCATTAGCATGATTTCTTCCTTGATAAAAAAAGGATTACCAACCAAAAATCCATGCCATTTTTATGATAAGCGACATCAGGTGAACACCAGTCACAGGCAATATATATAACAAATAAACATTTTGGTTGGTAATCCTGTTCCAACTCACACACAGGACGTTCAAACTCACAAACACAACGTTCGAACTCACAAATACGACTTTCAAACAAATACACGACGTTTGCCTGTCCACTTTAGAGCACCATAAACAAGACATCACACTGAAATAAAGCCAGAATGAGCTTTTCTCATTGAATGAACCCGAAGCAAAATTCACTTTTTAATTCCCCCAGCCCCCAAAAACCAACAGCTGCATAAGTCACTGCCGACAATTCTTCTGAGTATTTGCCAGATAATTATTTCCAATAGACATCACAGATATTCTTAACAACACAAAAAGGAATGAAATCACTGCTTTATGTCTTTCTTCCACTAATAAACACCAATGATATTAAATACGCTGTTATGTAAGACTCTTTTTCACGGTAATGAAAATTTCACCATACCTGACCAAAATAACAACCCTATTTACAGCAAAATGGCCAGTGGGGTTGTGTGCTTTTAGTTAGTACACCAGTGATTTCTTAACGTTTTGGAAAATTACTGTGGCGGTGGGAAGATAACAAATAGACCCATCAATTATCTTGTTTTGTGAAATAAAAGCGCTGACAGGAATTCTAGCACAATGCAGATTATCGCATTTTTGTAAATATACATGCAATGAGGGGAAAACAGTAAATACGGCCAGATTAGTGAACCCGGAGAGAATCAAACAGAAAAAAAATCTTTTCTTTGCATGTGCCTATAACTTTCAATTCCAGCGTGTTATCAAATGTTTTGTAATGTTCACCCTTTAATTAAATTCAGCTTATTGTGTTTCAAGGAACATGTATTGGGTTCAAGTGGCCTTTTGGTGCTGAAAATGCTGACTTTTGTTCAAATATTTTCTACATTACTTTGTGTTTGTCGTAAGTTTGAAATTGGCACTTGTAAAACAAAGTTAAAAGTTTATAAATCTTGCTGGTTGGGGCCACTTCATTCCTTTGGAGCCTCTATACTTTCCTTATATGCCAACGCTACAAGTAATTTTACAACGTTGCAAGCAAACTCCAACAACTCAAACAACACCACGGTGAAGTGTAGCAACTATTCTTGGGTGAGTTTGTTCCAAGTTTTCCATAAATTTCGCCCACATACCGCACATCATCTGTAATAGCGGGAATTTCGGTCATTGCATATCCATTCGAACTCAAAGGAAATTGACCAGAATAACTCATGTCTTACCCATCTCTGGTGATGTTCAACTAAACCCGGGCCCCAGAACTATAAAAATCCCAAGTATCCTTGTGGAGTTTATGGGAAAAAATGTTAATGCAGACCAAAAAGTCACGGAGTGCGAGATTCACAATAGTGCGCCTCCAAGAGTTGAAACGCGTTAGCGAATCACAACGTGCGAAATTAGATATTACATCAGCTCATCTGTGTTGAAGACTGCTGATCGCACTGCCCCCACGAAAAGGATATTTTGCTGATTTCAATGTAGGTCAAATTATGGGCTTCTGAGCACGTCATACAAAGAATTCATTTTACTTGTCATCATAGAGTTGTCAACTCGATCTGTACAATAAAATCAGTTTTATACAGCATGTCCCTCAAAATGGAACCCAAATGCAGTAATCATTTTCTCCCTGGGTATTAATAAACATTACATCAAATTAAAGCTGACATTGTTTTCTAACTGTATGGACAATTTGAAGCTCTACCAATGATTCAGAGATATTTTCAGCTACGTAACACAGAACTCTATTCAGCTCAGTATCCTCATTCTGTATGCCATTTTCAATGGTCTTATGTGTTTAATGGAACAAACGTAGCTGCGTAGTTACTGCGTCTTATAAAAGTAACTTTGTCTCATATAACCATCTGCGTACTGCCTCATCGGATTTAAATGAAGACTTAAGTTTTGAGGAGATAACATTTTAAGTTTGACTTGATACTAAAACAACAATTTCCCTAGTAATCATTTTGGGTGATACTAAATGTCACTTTTAGGTTGCGTTTCTTTGGGGGCAAAGCTGTATTACAGAAGTAGTAATATTATACTTGAGGGCCTTGTCCTTGGCAAAAGGCTACAGGGTAAAAGCCTGGGCATAGACCTTTTCGCTGATAAATTCATCAGTGCCAAGCAGTGCACCCCCACACTGGAAGCCAAGCTGGAATAAAAGGAACCACTAGGAAAAGGGGTTCCAAGGGCATGACAACTGCTTGTGTGGTTCCCAGACCAAAGCTTTGTTTTGGGGAAGCAGCAAAATATTTTATCAAACGTTAATACTGTAAATGTACAAGTGAACAAATTTAAGGTGTTTCCTTTCTCCCTGGCAAAACAGAACTATCTTAAATACTGAAGACTTTGCAAACAGCTCAAAGCTGAAAGTAGTGTGTGCATGTGTCTTTGCACAACAGCAAAATTTTTAAACAATTTACCTGGAAAATTTTGGGGCACATTTTTGAGCACATTTTTAGACGAGGAACAAAGATTAGGGCTATTATACTGGTGAAAGCATGTACTATCAAAGTTATCACTGTTCATGGCAACGATAATAGATTAACAAGTTTGAAACATCAAAACTAACAAAAAGAGATGAATCCATAAAATTTAGCGATTCATATCCACAACACAACTACACATAAGAGTTGTGCTGCATAATACAATAAATGATGTTGCATATGCCACATACGTTCACCCTCACGACTTCGCAGCGCATGCGCACACGATCACTTTACTGTGGATTCCGATGCAGGTGGCGTGGGACACTGTTCCGACTCTTCTTTCCGCACAGTACAAATACATCTTTTAAAAATCTAATTATCTACAAAACATCCACACAGAACCAAACTGAAGCGATCCAAGGATTCAGGTCTTTGAGGATCACAGATGAAGGTTAAAATCGACTATACTCCTAAAAAAAGGATAAAAACAAATAAAAATGTCTCCTTCAGTGGAGAAGATTGTAACAATATATTGCGCCGCTGCAAGTTGGCAGATCGCCCACTCTAAGTGCAAACTAGGAGTTTTGGCGCGCGTTCGCTCAGACATGTGAGTGCGCAGGGATGTGTATCAGCAGAGAGAGCGGAATGCACGACAGCATTTGGGCAACCTTCAGTTGTCGGACGTTAAGTTTTTGGTGAATATAGACAAGAAACGAAAATCACGGGCAACGGGGTGAACTTACTGCTGTAAGTAGCCTTTTATCTTGTTCTTTCCTTAGGCTATGAAAATTCTAGTGAAGGCCTACACATTTCCAACTTCCGGAAGTCGATCCCCCCATCAGGCAATCGCCCACTGAGTTGTTCTACAGTCACTCCTCCCTTACAACCGGCCGCTACCACATACCACCGGCCGCTGATAGACTATTCCGGCCGCCGATATTTTCCCAACCATTATTTCGTTGGACACCGAGCAACAAAATCACTGCCACGGCTGAGAGCGAGTAGGCCTACAGAGGCTATTGTGAGAAAACCAACTGCTGTCAGTTGTCAATTGTTCAGCTGAACAAGAAATTAAAAGAGGAATATTTGAGGCTGAGCAGGGAAATAGAACGCCTTTCACAAACTCTCAGCAGCTACTTTGCCAAAAGCTGCTCCAGCATTGCAGTGCAGAATGGAGACCAACGGGCCGCTCCTACAGGGTAGCTGCATCGGTTGCACGCGAATCGGCTACGCCAGGGACTGCAGTACCGAATGGAAATCAGCGGGCCGCTCCAAGGGTAGCTGCGCCGGTTGGACGCCAACCGACCGCTGCAGGGACTGCAGTGCAGAATGGAGATCAACCAGCCGCTCCAAGGGTATTGCTAAGAGTGGAAAAAGAACGCCGGCTCGCCGATCTCAAGAAAGTGCATAATGTTCAATTCGCGCCAACACCGAAGACCCTGCGATAGAAACAGAGCAGGGAACAGATATACAGAGTCAGCTTAAAGAAATAGCTGAACAACTAGAGATGATGAAGAAAAAGATCCAGACACGTGGGACTAGCCGGAAGGGTTCGAATCAGAAGAACACACGCGGACCCAAGTGTTATGAATGCCAGAAGTATGGCCACATGAAACAGCAGTGCCCAAAACTGAAAAAAGCCGATGTGTCATCGACTGGTGACACCAGTTCAAAGCCGATCGAATCAAAGGAAAATCCGGGAAACTGCGACGTGCTGCGTCTGAAGGCCAAGACCCAGCAAAGACAGAGGGGACCAACACAAAATTACCTGGGAATGTTGCTGCTGCAAGGTTACATGTTGACGCCCAAGTCAACGGGGTTGAGGTAGTTGCTCTTGTGGATACTGGTGCCACGTTATCAATTCTATCGAAGAAAGTCTTCACAAAGTTACCTGAGGAAGCCCGGCAGAATTCAACAAGCACGAACACGAAGGTGCAACTAGCAGACCTTGGTCTTGCTAGGGGAGGTGGATGCAACACTTCAGCTTGGTGTCGGCAAATTCGGCACAGATTTAGAGTGGCCAACATTACTAACGATATGTTACTAGGTTTGGATTTTCTGCGAACCATGCAGGATTGCCTGATTGGCGTTACAAATCGAAGTCTGGACTGGGGGGGGGGGAACTGGAGCTGCCCAGTGGAAAGCCGGCAGAAGTGCTGTCGTGTGATTGTTGTGGATACAGTTGTCATTGCCCCCCACACTGAGATGGTTGTAGCAAGGAACTTGGAAGACCCTGTACCGTACAGGATAATAGGACCGAGTGATACCTTGGTGAAGAAAAACAACCCGATGCTTGCCCCCACCATAGTAAGTATAGCTTACAAAACGCTCCCTTTGAGATCGTTATAAAGCCCACTGAGAGTTCAGTGACCTTGTATAAGGGAACTACAGCCGGGACATTCCTGATAATAGACGCAGTTGGGCCTAGAATTGACTTGTCGCAGTCCGATCTAGAAAAACCACAGGAAAGAATTAATCGCGTGAGCCATCCAAGGGAGAGGCAGGAAAAGATGGGTGAAATCCCACACTATATTTTAGAATTGTACATGACGAGTCCAGAGTATCTTCACAGGAAGGAGACTGATCAGTTAAATGAACTATTGATTGAGTACCAGGCACAGTTTGCCTCAAAGGAAGGAGACTTGGGCCGAACAGATCTGACGAGGCACCAGATAGAAACAGGTAACATTGCACTCATCAGACAGCCTGTGCGACGACTTCCTATTCATCAGAGAGCTGTAGCCGAAGCGGGAATTGCTTCAATGCTTAGAAGAGGTGTCATCTAGCCAGCGTCTGGACCTTGGGCCTCACCCGTTGTCCTGGTCCGTAAAAAGGATGGAAGTGTCAGATTCTGCGTGGATTACAAGTGACTTAATGCAATCACCCAGAAGGACGCATATCCCATTCCCGCATCGATGACACAATCGACGCTCTAGCTGGATCTACTTACTCCAGTATCTTTGACCTTGCATCTGGGTACTGGCAGGTGCCCATGGCGGCAGAACATAAGCCCCAGACAGCATTTTCCATATACTATGGTCTGTTCCAGTTCGAGGTGATGCCATTTGGCTTATGTAATGCGCCCTCGACTTTCGAACGCCTTATGGGGAAGGTGCCCACTGGGCTGCAATAGCAGACTTGCCTAGTATACCTAGATGACATCATAGTGTATAGTCGAACATACGAGGCGCATCTGCAACGCCTACGGCTTCTCCAGGATAAAGGTTGCTTGGTTGAAACTGCAACCCAAGAAATGCCACCTTTTCCAAGAGGAAGTTGCCTTCCTTAAACATGTTGTGTCGTCAGACGGTGTGAAAACAGATCCTGACAAGATTCAGCGGGTTGAAAACTGGCCGGTTCCCACCAATGTTCGTGAGGTGCGAGGGTTCCTACGCCTCGCCTCCTGTTACAGGAGATTTGTACCGAGCTTTGCTGAGCTGGCCCGACCTCTTCACCGCCTGACAGAGGCATCACCATTGGACAGAGGAATGTCAAACCGCTTTTGACAGCTTGAAGAGAAGGTTGGTTTCCTCCCCCATCTTGGCATACCCTACAGCCACTGACATTTACACTTGACACAGACGCTAGTGACTGTGGCATAGGGGCTGTGTTGTCCCGAAAGCAAGACGATGCAGAGACCATCGCCCGAGTGTTCGTTGATGACTTTGTATGTAGACTTGGCGATTGCCTATTCCAGTCGAGCCTTGACAAAAAGTGAGCGTAACTACTGTGTCACAAGGAAGAGCTACTTGCGGTTGTGTACTTTGTGGAGTATTACCGCCATTACCTATATGGACGAAAGTTTCTTATCCGAACAGGCCATGGGGCATTGAGATGGCTCTTTGGATTCAAGGAACGATTGGGTCAGGCTGCAAAGTGGATCCAACTCCTAGCTGAATATGGGGTTAAAATTCAGCATAATCTGGGCAGGCGTCATAGAAACGCAGACGCTATGTCAAGAAGACCGTGCAAGCCGTGCACTCGCCCAGAACCATCAGATTCAGAAAGAACGTCCCCACCAGATATTGCACCGGCATGTCCTATTGTAGAGAAGAACCAACAATGGGAGATGAACAAATCTGGGCCGAACAGATCTGACGAGGCACCAGATAGAAACAGGTAACATTGCACTCATCAGACAGCCTGTGCGACGACTTCCTATTCATCAGAGAGCTGTAGCCGAAGCGGGAATTGCTTCAATGCTTAGAAGAGGTGTCATCAAGCCAGCATCTGGACCTTGGGCCTCACCCGTTGTCCTGGTCCGTAAAAAGGATAGAAGTGTCAGATTCTGCGTGGATTACAGGTGACTTAATGCAATCACCCAGAAGGACGCATATCCCATTCCCGCATCGATGACACAATCGACGCTCTAGCTGGATCTACTTACTCCAGTATCTTTGACCTTGCATCTGGGTACTGGCAGGTGCCCATGGCGGAAGAACATAAGCCCAAGACAGCATTTTCCATATACTACGGTCTGGTCTGGTCTATGGTCCTAGCTGAATATGGGGTTGAAATTCAGCAAAAACCGGGCAGGCATCATAGAAACGCAGACGCTATGTCAAGAAGACCGTGCAAGTCGTGCACTCGCCCAGAACCATCAGATTCAGAAAGAAAGTCCCCACCAGATATTGCACCGGCATGTCCTATTGTAGGAGAGATGAACGGTTTTTGCTGGCAAACCCAAGAATGACTTATCAATCCAGGAACCTTACCAAGATGGAATGTGTCGTGTAGCACAGAAAGTCGAGACCAACTGGCCACAGAGTTTCAAGAAAGCTGAGCTGAGAGGGAAGTAGCTAGCAGACGAGACGCTAGGTAAAGTTATTGGATGGTTGGAATCTGGAAAAGACAGACCTACTTGGCGCGATATTTCTGTACAAGGCGCTTGGTGAAAGACTCTCTGGGGATCTGGGACTAGTCATGCATGAGGAACAGTGTTCTACACAAGAGATTGGAGGATAACACGGGCGATACTGTCATTTTTTGTCCCATCAGAGTTGCAAGGGGAGATCCGGACAAGTTTACACAACAGCCCAACTGGAGGACATCTTGGGGTTAAGACGTTTGAAAAGCTGAATGGTCGCTTTTATTGGTATAAGATGCGGGAGACTGTAGCAGACTGGTGTCGACGGTGTTTGGCATGCGCCCAACAGGAGATGCCAAACTGTCACGCAAGGGCGAAGCTCCAAAAGCAAATCTCGGGCTTACCGATGAAGAGAGTCGGCACAGATATTACAGGACCTTTCCCAGAGACCCAACGCCGTAACCGATATGTGCTAGTAGTTTCGGACTACTTCAAAAAGTGGTCTGAAGCCTATGCCATTCCTTCTATCGATGCAGAGACCATCGCCCGAGTGTTCGTTGATGACTTTGTATGTAGATTTGGTGCTTCTCATCAGCTCCGCAGTGACCAAGGTCGACAATTTGAGAGTAATCTTTTTCGTTGGATATGTAGCTTATTGGGCATAGACAAGACAAAGACCACGCCCTACCAACTGGAGAGTGACGGGCAAGTTGACAGGTTGAATAGAACTATGTAGACAATACTGGGAACATACACAGCGGCAAATCAAAAGGATTGCGATAGATATTTTTCTACGGTGATTATGGCATATAGGGCCTGACCTCACGAGAGCACTGGACAAAGTCCAAACAGGATGGTGCTTGGTTGAGAGACCGATCTTCCAATTGACCTCATCTGTGGTTTTCAGCAGGAAGAGGCATAAGAGACCCTGGCCTATGCCAACGAACTGAGACATAAAATGGAGCACTCCCATGACACTGCAAGAAAACACTTGAAAAGATCAGCTCTCTAACAACGCCGCCATTACAACCTCAAAGCACACCCAGAGCTGTACCGCAATGGCGACGCAGTGATGGTTCGTGTTGTCAGCAGAGAAGTGGGACTTTCTCCGAAGCAACAGCCAAAATGGAACGGCCCTTATCTAATCAAGACGATAAGTGACGTAGTGGCCAGGATTCAGAAAAGTAGCAGACATAAGCCTAGAGTGGTACACGTAAATTTGGTCATGACTGGACAGGGACAGTCAGTCAGATCATAGTAACACTGAACAAGTACCATCAGAACTGGACAATGTTGGGGATGAGGGAATGATCCACAATGGAGGAGCAGGCACCATGGAACACGAACCCTTGCCTACGAACATTCTGACGAAAAGACGCAAGAAACATCTGAAGCCTTGGCGACTTCTAACCTAGACATTGACGAACCAAGGCCAAAGGGACGAAAACGCAACCCCGACAGATATAGGGAATGATCACTTTAGCACCGTCTTTGTGTGTGTTTCTTCCTAATCTGTGCAGGTTGATCATGGATCGTGACTGAAGCCGCTCCCCTCAAAAAGAACTGGTGCGTAGAGTGCAACACTGGATTTAAGTCTTTGTCAGCGTACCGGAGGCATGTGGACAAACATCACGTGCAGAGAAAGAAGTTAAGGTGCCCATACTGCGATAAGACCTTCACACGCAATCACGATCTAGATAGACATTGGGGATAAATCACCGTGAAAAGGATCGCAGCCCACAACGATCTCCCTCGGTACCCAGGACACTAGGAAGAGACATAGATGTCTTGAGCGTCTACGCAGAACCTGTACACACAAGCATCCCTAACCCTACGAAGCCTTGCCCTGACAAAGACCACCATTTATGTGCGGACGTCTTCAAGAGTAGGAGAGAATTCATCACTGCCAACACATTGGGACGCATCATCACAGACCGATGGTGCATTGGAGTTCAGTCAATGGAGCGGATCACCAAAGAGCTCATGGATGGCAAAGAGGTAGTAGCCTGCATCGTGCGTGAAAAGACAGTACTAATTCCATCGTAGAGGAGCATTTTTGTTAAGCCACAGTTCGTTATTTTAACCCTAGGACGAAGCACCTTGTCCAATACAACGGCCAATGCAGTACCGTGTGTTAAAATTGTCCAAGATTTATTTTGTGGATAAAACGATCCCTATTCAATGTCTTTTTTCAGTTTTCTTCAGCATAAATCAGATGGAAACCTTCCTAAGAAGACTTCCCAGTATGTTTTGTGGGGGAAGTGTCCTTTTTGGGGCGTGGTCTGCAGTGGGGTGATCCCGAGGAGGCAACCTACGTCAATTGTTGACACTAATGCAGGACGTTGTGCCAAAATTGTCTCAGATTTGTAAAACGATCCCTATTCAATGTTTTTTTCTGTTTCTTTCAAAATATATCAGAAAGAGGCTTTCCTAGAAAGACTTCTCAGTGTGTTTTGTGGGGGAAGTGTCCTTTTTGGGGGCGCGGCCTGCAGTGGGGGGCGCGGCCTGCACTGGGGGGCGCTGAATTCAACAATACGGAAATACATGGGCGATACCGAAAATATACGGGAAATTCCCGCTATGCATACTTGAATCACCGTGACTCACTCATCCTGGGCCTTTATAGCACAACAGCTGGGCCTAGACAGTGTAAATAATTCCACGTGGCCAGCCTCCCCAGACCCAGGCTCTGCCCTGTCAATCACAAGGGCTTATCCAGGACTCCAGGTCAACACATTATCTGTTTACAGTGCTGGCGCCAACCACAAGCTTCCAGACACATTGGCAAGCATCCCTGACATTGGCTTGATACATTTTCCAAAGGGAGAAGGAGTATTTTAGGGGGGAATAGGTATTGCGTGTATCATCATAAAATAGCAGTGTTTTGTGCACAAACATATGGGAATGGATATGGACCCCCCGTTTCAGTCACTGCCAGGGCCATACCAAGATTGACACCCCTCTCAATAGTTAGGTGGGGAAAAGTTAGGAAAAGCCACGGGAGTTCGATCAGATGATGCGTGGCAGTTAGTAGAACGATCAAATCACGCGATTTCTGAGACTCTTTAGTCTTGAAAAGAGAACATTTTCTAAGATAACTGATTTATCACTTCTAATGAATAAGTTTTGCTTGATAGAGCTAATGAAGTAAGAGACAATTTTCGTTACAAAGAGTGTCAATCCTGTTCGTTTTAAAGAAAACAACAGATGATTCTAGAAGTGGTTTTTCCAGGGTTTTCCTTAAATTCAGAAGGTTTCTTTGTATAACCGTACCCTTGATAAGTGGAAAGTTTTCATGTTGTTACTAAAATTAAGGTATTCGCTTAAGGTTTCTGAAGTTGTAAGAAAATGCAGTTATGGCAACAGTGAAGTTTTTAAAGGTTTAAAAGAAAAACAGATGTGAGGACACATCCCTTCTGAAGCAGGGGATAATGTAACAATACTGCGCCGCTTACATTTACTGAAAATCAAAGGACAACTCTGATCCCATGACTTCTTTCTGATAAAGTTCATCAAACAGTTCGTTCTGAGCCACAGAGAAGTACTTTTTCCAGTCGCCAACTTGCCCTGTAAAGAAAACATAAACAATACTTGAAAAGCCGCATGTCATCTTTAGTAGCATTTTTGTGGTTTCCTTTCCAAAAGTATACACGAGAGTTGATTAAAACGAAGTCAGCATCATAACCCGCACCCGTGTCTTCTTTGAAATTTCATTATAATCATACCTATTCTCGCTTCTGACGTCAACTGTTCAAATCCTCCACCAGTTGCTGCTTGAAAATTGAAAAGTCACAGTTTGTCGGCTAAGAGCCGCCCATCGCATTTTCTACCACAATTTACCTTTGCGCATGAATGATACCATCTTTTCCTTCGGTGGCTGGTTCAATACCTCGCAGTCACTTCCAAACTCCAATACCATGTCTGGATTGGCTGTAGGGTCCTTTTTCATGTTTTGAAAACTGCACTTCTCTACAATTTTCTGTATGTCTTTTTGCGTCACGGGTCGCTCTAAGAAATCGGCAGTCAGTTGTACAGCACTCTTCAGATCCTTAAAGGTAAGAAACCCATGTGTACTCAGAGTCAGAAAAATACAAAGAGTCTGCACACATACATGTACTGGAATTGATCGGAATATTTAGGTTGTAAATTCTTTGATCGACATTGCATACGTCAACCAACGGGTTTCATGACGGAAAGTATTGAGAAATCTTTGTCAAAGTGCGGTTTTGACAATCTTATAGAACATTAAGGTACAAAATACTGTAGGGGTACGAGTTTTAGCAGCCGTCCAGTTGAAGTAAAAGTAATTCATTCGTAGAGGTCATGAATATTCAGTGGCTATTTGTTTCAGTGTACTTGCTTTTACAACTACTGGGTTCTTTTTGAAAAGTATTAAATATCGTTTGTGGAAGAGTTAGTGAAATTCTTAGGTAAAATTACTTTTGTCACTGTTAGCTGAATAATTTAGACGATAGATACATTTTCAATTGGATTTTGCGAACAATGCGGGGGTGGCACCAAACACTAGAATAGCACGCACATAGTTTCGCGCTCTCTCGCTGCTGTCTTCTTGCTGCCTATATTAGTGACACAACAGCATCACAAATTACTTTCTCTTTTCCCGGATTTAGGGGATAAAGTCATTCGCATTTCTGCCATTGAGCTTGTCCTGCAAAGTTCATAGAAGATATTGATCTGTGTGGCTTTCAGTTTGATCTATTCTTGCGGCGCAGGGCGAGTGACATTCGCTGAGTGGTCAGAGTTTCTTTTCGAAGTTGAATGGCCTTTCTGTATGTTGACATTGCACACAGTGCTGTACTGCATTAGTCAATGGCAGCGTAACGTAATGTACATACATTATGGGTTACGCGCGGAGCACAATTGTGCACATAGGTTGTAATTACTCTGTCCCAGTACTTAAATTGCATACTCTTATGAGTTGTCAAGATGTTTTTGTGTGTGTGTATTTATGACTTCAATACTAGGACAGAATGGAGCGTGCCTTGCGAATAAAAAGGAAAGATTTCTGTCGTAAGATTTATGTTCAAGTATGTACATGTGCTTGGGTTTGTAAAGGCATATCAGTCAATTTGTTCAATATTCATCGTTAAAATATACTCTTTTGCGTTGCTCAAACGGATCTTTTATTTTTGTTGTTTATTGTTCGTTGACAAATGCTTCGGACGAAAGTTTAATCTAGAGAGGCACATGGAAAATATCCATGTTGAGGAGGAGTCAGACATGAATGAAGTTGACGAAAGCTCGGATTCTGTTGAGGAGGTCGATGACGAAACCTCGGATGAAGACAGTTCAGATTTGGAAGACAATGCCGCCTACCAAGATTGGCTGGCTGAAGCTAAAGAAACACATAGTGGGATGAGGGATGAAAAATATGACAAGTTTGTCAACGAAGGCATGGATGAAGATCAAGCCAGGCAGAAGGCAAACAGAAAGACCCTCTGGGCAGTCAGGAGTTCCTGACCTATATTTGAGGGGAAATGAAACTCACAAAGACATTGTGGATGATCTCGATGGAAAACTTGATAAAGGCATGAACGTCAACAAAGCTTTGAATAGAGTTTTGCCTAAACATGCTGAAAAAAACTGCCGGACTGTTTCATGACGCCTAAGAGGAGCGTGCCTAAGAGATAGCAGTCTGTAGAGACCAATGGTTCCAAAAAGAATGAGTACATGTAATGCCTATGATTTCAAATTTAACAAACTCCTAATCACGTTTGTATTAATGAAGAAAATTATTGTAAAAAATTAATGATAAACAACGGGCAATAAAACATACCAGTACGAGTCTACCAGAAACCAATATATGAAGTCCATTGAATTTGTTTTGTGTTCTTACTTACCGGTATGACTATCCAATAATAATTCTCAGGTCCTCAGGTCAGATACTGGCCGGGAAGTTAAGTTCTGCAAAATATTCCACAGCACGACGAATAAATTTACCCCTTTGCTACGTGTTAAAAACCATCAACTGTCGTCATGCCGGCCTACGTGTACATGGCTGTGTCATGTACTGTATGTGATAGTTTCTCCCACATTTATTTTTCTCACTGTCGCTGACTACTGCCAGCGTGTTACGATCCCCATTACAATCACACGTACCTTTTCAGTAATTTGAAAAAATACAGCCGCTAGTACATGTTGAGCAGTTCAAACTTTCTAAACTCAGTCACATGATTTATGATTTTGCATTCGTTCGACAACACAGTGCGTAGTAATAAGCCTACATGATTGACATCCAGTTCGGTAGTTTTCCATGACTACATGTATATGAATGCATGTACTTTAACCCATGCATGAACTGTAAAACGAAGTTGAAACCGGATCGCCCATGCGTGCACTCACCTGTTTCACTGCCTCATGCATCCAGTTCTCAAGATTCCTGTCTCTACCTGATCCCAAGGTAAAAGCTGTCCTCACGAGCAATACATAACGAACGATTCCCTGTCGTCAGCATCACAGCGTTGCCTGTGAACTCGGCACATTTAAAATCACTGCGCGTGTGTCGGCCCTTTGTGCTGGACAAGATGGGACATGCTGCTCACTTGTTTACGGCAGTCGATGACTCAGTGCCGTGACGTCACGGACTAGCTTGTCCAGTATTACACATCAAAGGCTTCGTATTGGGCTGTACCATTTTCTTCCTGTGGATAGGTAGGTTCCCACGTTGTTGACTTCCCTTCTAAGCATAACTATATGCGAGTATACATTTCTCTATTTGTGTACGTATAACATATTTGTATAGCTTATTTTGAGTTTTTGTTCATCGTACATTTACTTCAATGGAAACATTCGCCCCAAATTGACTGATATGCCTTTTCAAACCCAAGCACATGTACATACTTAAGCATAAATCCTACGACAGAAATCTTTCCTTTTTATTCGCAAGGCACGCTCCATTCCGTCCTATTTTGAAGTCATACGCTTTTACAGATAAAAAACAGTACGCAGAAAATGGACAGAATCAGAAGAATATTTCAATTATCAAAAGTTGATGCCTCGCTTATTGAACACCCCTCTTAGACATGGTACGGGCTGGCTCCTCAAATTATGTAAATGAAGCTGAATTTCAGCCAAATCCTGCGTTCTGATTGGTCGAGAGGCTAAAATGACGATGTAATATCGACTATAGTGGCCCTAGGCACTACTTGTACTTGCATATGAACATGATCAGTCAGCCAACTATTAAACATACACACATGTATTGGCTTCTGTGGATTGGATATATATGTAGTAGTTGTCTTTGTGACAGCTCATGGATTTATTTATCTAAAATGTGGATGCAACATGTATTGTATAACAACCATAAAGCAAGTATTATAAAATTGTAAACATATTTCAATGTCTACAATTGGCAGGGTTTTTCTTTTCCTGATCTGGGATTCACCAAAGTAAATTTCTGGTGGGCAACTATAGTCTGGTGGTACATTTTCTTCTTGATGATGCTCAACTCCTCTTCACAAGGGTGAACCTGACCACCCTAAGGTTCACTGGGGTGCCGCCTCGTGACAATACTGTAGGTAAACGTGATCTTAGCTAAGAATTGGAAGTGTCAGGAGAAGTTTTGAAATGATTTTCTTGCAATTGATACTGTGTGGGTAGCCTTCTTGCATATGTGTTTTTTTTATTCATTTCCATTAACTCTTTATATGGGGATTGTGGTGACGCCGGTCTTATAATCCCGTTGTTATTATTAATTTTTGAGGACAGATTTTCTTCTAAATGGTTTTAATTTCCTAATAGATGTCCTCTGCACCCTCAAACCATTAAATCCGAAAAAAACAAGGAAAAGGTAGTGAGCTCTGATCCTGCCGCAGTTCTTTGTTTTCTTTCAGTAACTGATCCGAAGGGTAACATGGCACATGAAATAGCCTTTGGATATGTTATTTCCCGGGGTAGAATTACTCAGGCACGTGCCTTCTGGAAAGCCAATAAGCTTCTCAGAGGCCGGACATATGGAAGTGTATTTGGGACATGGTTAAAAAAGTTACTATTTCGTACGTACGGATTAGTATTTCATACGGACGGAATACAACTTCGTACGTACGATTTACTATTTCATACGCACGGATTTCGTACGTACGGATTACTATTTCGTACGTACTTTGCGAAGTACGTTGCAGGACACAAATGGCAGTACACGTCTATATACTTGTGCTCTAGTATATAGTAAGGCAATAAACCTTATCAGATGTTATTGATGGTGCTTTCATTTGAATGTGAGGTGCTGAAATTCATGTCCAAAACAAACGTTTCGACATGGATCGTCAAGAGATCATTACATTGTATTTTCAGCTTGGCTTCTGTACATGTTTTCCGTGGAATTATCCAAATTTGAATCCAAGACTGCAGTTGACAGTTTGGACGATTGATTGTGTTGTGTGGCTATCGAAGCCGCATGTGATCAATGCAGGCATGTGTTGGGGTGGGTACGCCGCTTACTGTGACTCTGGCAATGCAACACGCAGATAACTATGCCGTACGTACGAAACAGTAATCCGTACCATGTCCGAACCATGTCCTAAATACACTTAGATACGAACAGCCTTCAGAGGGTCGTTTGTGCTCATAGGCAAGGCCTGGGCAAGCCAGGCACCAGTTGATGTAAAAAAAAAACCAGGATGACTCCCATCTGGACGATGTTTGTACGCAGTTGAATGGCACTTGGCCAGGGACCAGCTGGATTTTTTCCCTGCTCAGGGGAGGCCCCGTAGTTAAAGGTAACTAAACCAGGCTGTTCAGCATGGACAAAGATAGGATTACATCGGAGGTGATTGCAGTTGGCCTTTTTTGTCTATTTATTTATCAAATAATTAGCAACAACGGCGTACACAGGAGACGTCTGTGACTTTAGTAGGCCCTAAACGCATCGTTACTTAGATGCATGGCTGCGGTGGCTATGTACTGTCATGTGCTGCCGCTTGTCATGGCAACTTGTTATGGATGATAGGCCTACACTGAAGAAATGGTACACTCGTTATAACACTTTTATTTCATGTATTGAAGTCTAATGCACATTGTGTTTAGTTGACCTGAGTGCACTTGTTTTCGTTTTGTTGGAACAGGTCTTCAAAGAAATTTACATGGAGCATCACTCTGAGCCAGACACCCTGGCAGTTGGTGGATACCTGAACAATCTTCAAAGCAAAACTATCTAATTCAGGTTACGAGGGCTATATGCAACACTCATCGCTTTAGCACTTTTATGATATTGAAGCAGTCGTCACAATGAGGATACATGGAGTAGGAGGTCTTAAAACAATGGAATCGGGAATTCTTTGCTCTTGTAAAAGGAAGCCCCCCCCCGTGTTTAAGGTCAGAAAGTCCAAGTAAAGTTCATGTACATTGGTTTAATGAAAAATAATGAAACATTTCTTGAAAGAAATGTGGTGTTTCATAAATCTCTAGCCTAGTTTTTGATGACATAGTGGAAATATTCTATTAGTACTTCTAAATTGCGATATTCATTGATTGAGATTAGAATAGATCTGCGGTTTATGTTTCAGTATATAATACTGTTCGTGTGTTGAGTTACTTTTGATTTTGTTCATTCAAAATACAACTAAATAGATTTAACTTTCCCATAACATTTTATACAATTTTGACATAAATTCAATTATCGGGTATCCTCGAGTTATTCTACACAGAATCTCTGTACTTTTTAATCGCAGAATAGTGTGAAATTTCTAACCGCTTTTACCGAGATATATAGTAAATTTACATACCGGTTTTCAAAGTAAAATATAACCAAACTTTTACGAACAAGCTTACCAAACACCTGTTTTGTAAAATTTTACCTACTTTTGTTGCAGGTTCTATAGCACATTTCAATTGTGTAAAATTTTACATAACCTGTATATTTTTCTGTGTGGGCACTCTTTGTAGTGAGTGTAAGCATGTGTCATCTAAATCAGCGCACACATTTTCTCTCGCGCACGTGATCAACTTGTAATGATCCCGCTAGCAAGGGAGGAGATGCATCAGTTCTCACCCGATTTTTGGAGGGTGAACCAGCTGAACCTTTTGCATGGTGACCCTGAAGGGACATGAACAATCGTCAATATTGACGTGAATATTCACGTCTAAAATTCATGACTTGCCAGAAGTCGCGAATATTGACGTTTGTTGTTAAGACGATGTATTAATTTATATATGGAGGCTGTAGACAAAGATTTACAATCCACTCCGAACGGGAGCAAAAGAGGTTGTATTTTTGAATGAAACTGACAGTCCCTTGGTACCAACTATTACCGACCATTGATCTCCATTATAAAGACTGGATAGGAGATAGCGTCCAAAACGTGTCCCGCGTATGCGTGTTTTCGTGAGGGTATGGTTGTAGGCCAGTAAAATGGCTCAGAATTGCCTGCGCCGGCCAAATCGCAATTCGTAAGCTGTCGAAAAAGCATTTTGTGGGCTATGAACTTGAAGATATGTAGGGAAAGAAAGGTGGAGACTAGTCACAGGAATATCAGCTTCTTTTCGAGTGAATTTTGGATGAAATCAGTGCCCTACAATGGTCTATTTTGCTACGGAGTGTAGGCATCTCTTTTCAAAGTGGCTGCAGACTTCACGATTGTTTCTAGGGGTGATCCTTCGTGGATAAAAATATCTGATAAAGTCATCGGATAAGCCATTAAAAATTGATAGGAAAAGAAAAGAAGAGGAGATGTGCTTTAATTTGCCGTGTGTTTTGAATACCTGAGAAACTTGTATTTTTGGTAAGATCTTGCCGCGCCATGTTAGTTCCCACCATGTCTTGTGCGATCTGGTATTGAATAATTTAAATATCCCACTATGGGTGCGTTCGATAAGCTTCCCTGAAAGCCTCGACATATCAGTGAGGCTAATCGAACGCTATTCCGCGCCAAGGTATTCTGGGGAAAAGGTCAAGTCCCTGCCACGTTCCATCATGTCAATGCTCGAACAGTTCATCCGTGATGTCATTACACTCGGGCAGCCTCCAGAGACCAGCTCGCCAGCCGGGGTAGTGGTGGC
>NW_019091657.1:196932-228296 GCF_001949145.1 Acanthaster planci
CTGATTAATAAGGTGTATGAATAAACGTACAGTTATTGGCGCAAATAGCCTGAGTTGCTAAAAGCGCCATTAAAACAAAACAACAAGAAGTTTGATTTACACGTGTAAGCTAATCGAACGCACCTAGTTTGGGATATTTAAATTAGACCCTTAGTCAGTGTGTTTCGTGCAGCGCAGATCTACGCGTGCGTAACGTGCAGGAGAATACGGGAGTGCGAGCGCGTAGCTTTTGAAATGCGCGTGCGATTAACTTTACGTTTATGTATATTCATTCTGAATAGCCAGTCAGCGTCATTTAAAATGTGCAATGTAGAGTTTCGTACAGTTTTATCTTGACTTCATTTTTCTTCCTTTTGCCCAAAGTGCGCGTGGCCCTGTTCACTTGACTTTTTAGTGCGTCCATGCACATCAAGAAAATTCTCTGCACGTGCAAGCAATGGCTCGCGCGCACGTGTTTCCTATCTAGTTTTAATTCTTCCGATATCTATGGTAAATAATGAACCTTGCGAATTTTCTTGCGTACACTGTCAACGGAGTTTTCAAGAACTGGTTGAGGTTATTGTTCTTCGAAGAAAAACTGAATTCTGCACCCGAGGAATGGATAAAGTTGGAAAGAATATTGGTTGAGGTGTGCGCAGCAGTTTCCGGAGATCGATGGTAGTTAAATCAAGTTTGGAAAAAGGAACAGCTTTTGATATGTGTGTGAGGGTCTGGGGTTTCCCCTTGAAGAACATGACGTCATTAGTTAGGCACCTTATTTGAATGTGACCTTTGTGTAGCAAGGTGCTATTCGGTTGGTCCACTAGTGGTAAAATAGGGTCGATATTTCGGTATTATTTCATATGTTGTTACTTTTCGTGTCATTCTGTGTAAATTCCAAGTATAAGTCACTAATACTACGTGGTTATTTAGGCCTGGTCATTTGTTACGGGTAATTTACTTGTCACCTTCATGGTCAGTGTAGTGATATTTGACGTGCCGGTATGCACCCTGTGAACTCAGTCGCGGGCTTCGGGGGTTGATTCGACCTAAACAAGACCATGCCGTTCTCTGCCGTCGTACCGTACTTAGGAATTCCATCAATGTGATTAATTGAGGGACTTTGAGAGCCCCGATGTATGCCTGTGCTACATGTACATGTAACCGGTGAACAGCTTATTTGTGAGGCCTGAGGCCGGTGCTGTACATACCTGTACCAGTAGCTGTATTTTCATTCACTCATCTCAGCGTCAGGGTAAGAGACAAAATCTCTTTTTATTAGCAGGATGGTAATATTATTGTTGCTCTTTTTTAATTATGTCGGAACACATGACATGACATGTGGGGATAACTAGTGTCACTTTTTCTTGTTTCATACAGGTTTTTTTGTACACTACATTTTACTATTGCTGAAAAGCGTAATCGCTATCACTCCGGATGAATGTTTTGACTTGAGCACCATCTATTGAATGCAATCAACGAATAAACCACTGGTCTAATCAACTGATGTAATCAACGTGTTGTGGTCCCAATTGTGATTCTTTGCTAAGTGTCTCCCCTGATCCTCCCTCGGGACGGACTCCCCCTTTGAAGCGATCCAAGGGTCAGACCACTACTTGTGAGAAGCACTTTCAGAAAATTTCTGCACGCCTTGTACTTTATAATGCTTGACTGTAGGCCTAGACGGGCCTAGTAAGAAATTTATGACAGTGTAACTAGCCTATCAGGCTTAGTATATGAGACTTCACTATCCGCTCCGAGCGGAACAAAAGAGGGTGAAGTTTTTTTAGTACCGCATAGGCGCGCGTTTATAATGGAGATCAATGGCACGTTTGACGCGGAACGCTGAGTATGCGTAATGAATTTATTCCTTAAGTACGGTCTTTGGTAGTCTGCGCGCACACGCACAATGCGTGCAGAACCCGCTTGGAAAACTTACCTTTTTTACGCTTGGGTGCACTTCAACTTAGGGCGGACAGCGAAGTTGGGACAGTCTGAAATGTTACTTATTGGCAAAAGTCGTTTCAAAAACGGAATGATTAATTTGTCGCTTATTTTTCCCTGGATTACACCGGAAAAATCTGCAAGAAAGCCATGATTTGTGTTTATTAGATATGTAGATGCACTTAAACCATACTGGCGATTTCGCCACAATACTTTCCTTGGGGACCGTATCATATAGTTTGATTTTGCTATAGTAAGGTATTACTCTTTATTGGACTAAAAACTTCAACAACGAAGTACAGACAGTGGGAGCTACAAACGAAATTGAATCTGGGATTTGTAAAAACCACAATTCAGTTCACGCTTAGCATTATATGTGGTATCCCGATTACACAGTTCGTTTTTTAGCTCATGCGTAAGGGAGCCCTACATATTATTTCTGTCGACCTGGTACGCTTGAGACGAAATAGATTTTTGAAGTCTTTATTTTGTGCTCAAAATTCCCTCTATAATGATTTGAGAATTTCCCTATTCCCTATAATGATTTGAGAAGGCTTTCTGAAGAAAGCAGTGAAAGTACCTGCTGAACCTTTGAGACAATGACATTTGTAGCCCAATTTTTTGCCACCATGGCCATTTATGCGCATGCTTGCATAAATATAATGTTTTAATGGGAAGGTTCCGTCGCAAAAGCAGCTGCCAAAAACGCTCCATAGTAATAGACCCAACTTGAGTCGAAGGAGACAAATTGATAGTAAACTTAAACCCCTCCACATTTTTTAACCCTAACCCCCTAGGGTGTATGTAAAATCGTATTGAAATTGGAGTATTTGGGAGTGTTAGGGCTAATAGCTTTGGAAAAGCTTGGATTCAATTCGTACGTTTGCGACTTGGTGGATCCGCCCTAACTTTTAGTTTGCAAATACATAATTTGCGTTGATATTTAAAATATCGGCACACTGCATCGTAGGATGAACTACAAACAATCAGTGTATTTATGCACAGCTCTGTGGCAGAATTGGACCTGCAAAACAATCCGTCGTCAGTCTATACTCGAATTTAAGGCGTCATCTTTTCACCCGGTGTTGTGTTACAGATTTGGAACAAAGCTATTCACAAAAATCAAATTTTAAAGCATGCCGGAAATAGAAAAATGTGGAACCGTTCCAGGAATATCCGTTGTATTGAACTACGATCTTAAATGTCAATGAGCTAGGTAGGTATTCGCCCCGAGCTGAAGTGCACCCCTTATCGGCCAAAAGAGAGACAGGTGGTTACAAGCGGCTTCTTGCACGCGTTCTGCGTGCACGCAAAGACCATACATGTCGGAGTAAAATAGTTACGCGCACTCAGCGTACTCCGCGTCAAACACGCATATACTTGCGGTGAGTACACAGACATATTATACAAATATTGACTGCTTCGAGTGGTACAGTAAAACTAACTTCTCTCAGTGATCCATGGAGCATTCAGGAAAAAGCCCTCGGGAAAATAGAATGCTCCATGGATCACCGAGGGAGGCAAGTTTTACTGTATCGCGAGATAAAGCAGTCAATATTTGTTTTATAACACCTCCCAACAGATTCTGCAAAATTTAAGCTAAAAATCAATAATGAAACACCAAACTGGAATTTACATTCATCAAATTTAATTCAAGAATTCCAGGCGGGACAGCAACGTTTGAATACATTCATTAACCGATGTTGTTCGCTATGAGCCGAAATACACTATGCTTCCGTTGTAAGGATATAGTTCTTCGGTTACTACGGGTAAGCCTGTAGGTCTTTTTCAGGATGAGGCTGCATGGTATAGCCTTTTTGAAGTGGTGGTATAAAAAAAGTAAAACTAGCAAGCGTCAAATGGCACAGAATCTGTGGGTAAGGTGTTATGAAAACGCATAGACCGCTAGTCGTGCGCGTATAACCGTGGTTTCGAAAAGTATGGGCAAACAATGGACGGAACGGTGAATGACAGCGCGTTCAGTGCACATTACGCGCAGCGCGCTTATATTGCCTGTATTTGTTTACATGTGCTTCCAAACACGTTTACTTTTTTCTTCGGTACTGCTATCTCTTCTTTTCAGCTGTTGCAACCGCATTGTTTTGAATCCCTATGGGCCAGATTAAGTAAATTTGTAAAGTTTTTTTTGCAATTAAAATATGGCTTCCTAGAATTTTATGGCTGGAATTCTTTAACTGTGCGTAAATTCCCTGTACCAAAATTGAATGAACCTTTCCCATGAAATATGTAAATAAGGCAGAGGCATACGCATCACTACCACTGGTTGGCAAAGTTGCTTAAATCTATGGCGTAACAATACAAATCTCCATGCGCGCTTAACCGTGAGCACATACACGCCGTTTCTGCTCTGTTATAGTTTGGCATGAGTGCTAAACTTAAAGGCAAGGAATTGTTACTTTCCAATCTCGGGGCACCAAAAAACTTTATTTGTTTTCAAGAAAGACGTGCTGAAATATCGGACAAAGGCTGTGATATGGTTTTAATGACCTTCATCGTGCCAGGTTATGGTTAGAGCAGCTCTCCTACACTGACAATGGTGATGACGGCTGCGCTTGCCATCCAGCGGTAGAAGCACGTATGCGCCTGTCTGATTTGCATATTTCATGGGAAAAGTCCATTGGGTGAATTTGCCCATAGTTTTGATTTTGGTCGGGCGCCGCGCAGACCACCAATACCCCTGTAGTTTAGAATAGGACTTAACGGTCTACGCGTTTATATGTCGGTGGGTGAGTGCTAAAAAACAAGCCCACTTATGTTCCGCTCGGAGCGGATGCGGTATGCGGTAGTACCATGCAAAAATATCTCTTTCCGAGCATTTCTTGTTCTGATAAGAGCCGGAGGGTACTTAACGTTTAGGACATTTTGCACTGTCAGGAGACAATGCCAGTATGCTGTCCGAAACACGAAAAAGAGTATACCGTCTGAAACACGAGACAGAGTATACTGTCCGAAGGGGGAACGGGTTAGTGTAGTGGTTCTTTCCTCGCTTTGCACTAATGAGGCCCGGGTTCGAGTCCCGCCTTGGCCCAGGCTTTAGATGCATTTGGCTTCCAGTCCATGCTCGCTCTCGCAGGTTTTCTCCGGGTACTCTGGTTTACTCCTGCCTCTAAAACTGGACCTTTTTCCTAATTCCTTGATGTGATGCTGATAAATAAATTGTATGTATAAACCTACAGTTATTGGCGCAAATAGCCTGAGTCGCTGAAGCGCCATTAAAAAACAACAACAACATCCGTCCGAAAAGTTGAGTACACAGCTGTTCAGAATGAGATTGTCCCCCCCCGCCCCCTTCGTGGTTAAAACACTTGGCTTGTGTGCTATCCAAT
This sequence comes from Acanthaster planci, assembly GCF_001949145.1. The sequence continues at coordinate 202,203 of NW_019091657.1, forward strand.
CCCATGATGCAATCAGAATGCAGAGGGGTTTGTTCTTACGTGAATCATTAATTAACAAAACTCTCACCTTTTTCATGTCTTCGTATTTGATGAACAGAACGTTTGAATCGTGCCGCTTTTTCCACCAAAACAAGTTGTGCTCGAACCAATCCCCACCACAAACTAACATATAAACAAAACAAAAACAAAATGCGTTTCCAGTTGTGCGATGATTTCAACACATGAAATCGGCAACTACACAACTTGAAATATTAACTAATATTTACTGATTATAGAACTATTACAAGGATTGCACTATACGATAATTTAGTCGTTTCTCGTTTTCCCAAATGGGTCATTTCATAAACTTAGGTCTACTACTTTCCAGTCCAGATGTGCTTGTAAATTGAAAATCCCCGCTGCATTATTTCTCCACGAGGGATTGTACAAAACAAACTATATACACCTGCTAAATGCAAAAATCTATAATCTGAAGTCAGTTCTGAGAATAATTAATAGAATTAACGGGCATGGCCAGTTTTTTAGGGGGCAATACCTTTTCGAGCAGGCGGCAAAGCATTCGTTAGCCAAAAACTGAAAAACAGTAACTATTAACGATGAAAGGGCTCGTTCTGAAGCACGTTTAAGCAAACTGTTAATTTTCATCCCCTTCTCCCTTTTCCTTTCTCTCGTTTCTTTTCTGCCCTCTTCTTTTATTTTTTCCCAAGGGGTTACCCTCACCGTCGGACGTCAGTAGTTGTAACAATCAAAATAGCAATAACTCCAACTTCGCCTATATTTTTTTAAATACATTTGTGAACTAATTACATTTTTGTTGATTCCATACACAGAACTCCTTCTCAGAGAGTTAAATTCTATTATTGGTCTTCCTGGCTATCTTAAAAGATTTGATAGGTGCATAATAAAAATTATGCATAGCACTTTATAAAGTGATGTCACTGTTCATTATCAACGCGTAACGGTATGATTCTCAAATACAGGTTTTCCCGGCCAATTTCGGAAAAGGCGCAGTTTAATTGTAAAACAAAAATTCAATTTGGCCTGAATTTTGAAAACGACAGAAAACCTGGTTTCAGTTTCTCAAAACGGGCATTCAACTTCGTTTTGCATCCTTCAAACAAATATTTTCAACCAATCGTAATATCTTTACGAACATGCGGAATATCTGGAATAACAGACAACTATTGATCATCGCCGCACCATTATTAGTTTTCATATTCGTAGCAGCTGGAAGTGTCCCGCACTGCGAAAGCGTGTCCGTTCACAAGAATATTACCATCTGATCCACCTCTCCTCAAAAAATCGGTCTTATCACTATACTCATAAACATTCATAATATGCACAGTGAAAACCTTTTGGCATGGCATTTAATGAAGTCAGTTAGGCTTCATCACGCTCTCCACATTGTGGCGCCCATACTGCATCCTTTACTGGGTTCATCCATTGCGTTCGCTAACTCGTGAAACGGCGTATGGAGTACCCCTTTTCTCATTTCCAATCGGCCCTTTTCTCTGCCGCCGACCCCATCAGTCTGCAACTTCTGACCACGAAAAAAGTTAGGAAAATATTCTTTCCAATTTCGTGGTAGAAAAACGGGATAGTGTGCATATTTCACACCGATTGGGCATTCGCAATTTGGCATTTTCCCCACATAGCTTGCAAGTGCACTAATGTAAAAAAAAAAAAAACCAGAAGGTACATGCACAGTGGCGAGATTATGTGACTTTAATGGTCAAGATCATAATCATTCATCTTTCAAATAACTGAATTTCTCGTGATGCTCTATTTTTCAGCGACTGTTTTGAAATTATAAGTAATTGAACAAATACAAGTAATTTAAGTAGACAACGAGAAATTTGAAATCTCAGACCTACCGATCAGCTCCCTGAAATGCCGACACTATGTTATACTCAAACACACTTGCAGGAAGTTGTTGAATCGAAACGGTTGGAATGTGCTACCGGAATTGTCTGAGTATTTTGAGTATATTTTAGAGCGTTTTCGCCACTTGGCTCACGGTCTAAATTTGAAAGGGATGAACCAGATGTAGTTTCTGAAATTTGTTATAAACCGTTCGGGAACACTGCTTGGTTCTATTTCTGGATCAATTACAAAATTATAAGCATACCATACATACTGAATTTTTAATGATTTTTCATCTATTTTCACTATCTCGTTCAGCATTTATGATCTACTTTCCATATCCAAGATTCTGCAGTCATCTAGAGCGGGGCAGAAAAGGGGCCATGCTTTTCCGAGCAATACTGGGATCAACAAAGCCGCAGGCCTCATTTCCCCCATCTCGCATGAGTGTCAATACTTACCATCCTTATTGATAAATCTTTCAAAGAATTTCTCCCAGCTGGGGTATGTCTGTAAGGTCGTGTCAAACTGGTGCATGTGGTAATAGGAGACTGCCACATCTTTTGGGTTGCGAGCTACATACACCACCTTCGGTTTTTTCTCAAAAATCTGTCTGGGAAGAAAAATGGGTGCTAGATGCGTCTTGATCTTTCTGGGTGTGTCGCATGGCATCTTGGGCAAGAGCGAGTGCGTCGGTGGGATCAAACCGACCTGAGAAAAAAAAATGTAAAGCTCAAATACTACATTCAAACTACTTCATTTGACGTTATCCGCCCTGAGCAGAAACACTCCCTGATCGGTCGAAAAGAGCCACATTGGTTGGGGGTGTTCACTATGTTGGTAGGAATGCGCCCGCAACGCTTACGTTTCATAGTCGTTCTAGAAGCAGCAATGCGCAGTTAGTACCATTGAGCCTCCGTTACTTAGGAAACATTGCCCTCTTTTGGTCCAGCTCGGGGACGCGTGACGTCACTGTGAACCAGAAAGTGCAGTGCAAACGAATGGAGTGCGCGCGCGTGTTGGTTCACGCTCTGGTTCTCGCGCTATCGCCTTTTGCACACTAATTGTGCGCGTGACGTATTCACTTCGGTACTCTCTGGAGTACAGACGTGAATACGTCACGCGCAAAATAATGTTAAAAAGAGGTTTTAGTGCGAGAACCAGCGCGTGACCCAACACACGCGCGCGCTCCATTCGTTTGCACAACACTTTGTGATTCACAGTGGCCTCACATCGGTACTCTTTCCGCTCAGAGCGGAAACAAAAGAGCGCGTGTTTTTAATGAAACTGACCACAGACATAATAAACGCACGAACTCACCGCGTAGGCGCGCAAGTTCATGCGAGTTTGGAGCGGGGAACGCTGAGTACGCACAACAAATTTATGCTGGAATGTATAATCTGCGAGTGTTTGTCGAACGCGAACAGAACCAAAGATTGTATAGCGCCGTGTTGAAAAACTTTAAGCATTTTCGAAACTAGCGGGTTAGGCTTAGGCTGCATCCGAATCTCTTGTCTAGAGCCAAGTCTAGGTCTTCGCTCCATTGGAAATGTGTGGAGACGCGTATAAAATAGACCTAGCTGTAGCTCTAGAAGCCCGTTTCGGACACGGCCTACATCTTCGGCTTCGCTGTTTCCAGCCATTTTCAAGCAGCATTCAAAACTGCATGCAGACGCTCTGACGGGGACCAGAAAAACCGAAGACCAAGCCTAATCCATTCGTTTCGAAGTGCAGCTTTGTATCAGTCTATCTTTCTTTCGCCTGTGAGGGTGCACTTCCGCTCAGGGCGAATAATCTCCCATTGGAACCCCGATGGAAATAAGCCTGTGTAATTGGCTTTCTTGGGTTATCCTAGAATTAATCAACCGTATCATGTTTTCTTTGTGTACGGTTGTTTCTTGGTTGGTTGATTTCTGAATAAAATAATAATAATAATTGATCTCCATCACAATATCCAAATATTGGCTCCTTCGGGTAGTATAGTAAAACTCGCCTCCCGAGATGATTCATGAAGCATTCTATTTTCCTGAGGTAAATACTTTACAGCAAGATAAATGAGTCAATATTTGTTTTATAACACCTCCCCACAGATTCTGCAAGAGTTAAGCTAAAACTCAAGAATGAAACACCAAACTGGAATTTACATTCATCAAATTTAATTCAAGAATCCCAAGCGGAACAGCAACCGTTTGAATACATTCATTAACCAATGTTGTACAATCCTTGTAAAAGACCAGCATCTCATCAATACGGGCGATTCACAATAGTGCGCCTCCAAAAGTTTGCAACGCGTTGACCAATCACAAGGCACTGAATCTATCGACCCTTCCGACAGATTTTGGGCACTGTGATTGGTCAACGCGTTGCAAACTCTTGGAGGCGCACTATTGCGAAACACCCGTACTTTAGATTCAGCAAACAGAGTTCAAGGAAAATTGTGGGAATTATATAACAGCTGGAAGATTACTAAATGTTCATGCCTTCAAATCTTCCATCTGTTCAACTTAAATTAAAAATTCAAATCTCGTTTGAAGAAAATTGAAAAGACTCAGCTGTTCAGTTTATTCTGAACTGACTTACATGACTGCCAAATTACAGGACTCCTAGTTGTAGAAATTAATTATGCATCCATGGAAATGGAAAGTGCGATTGGATGTTGCATCAGCATTAATGTTCACATTTGCAGCCACTGGTGATGAAGTATTCAAATTACCTTGGTGAACTGGTGAAATAGCTATGTCTCTCAAAATAAGGGATTCTTGAGATGCTGTCGACAATGAGGAAGATTGACCCTGTGTTTGGCTGGGTATTACGTATTAGGTTTCGTGTTCTCGCTGGTGTGGCTGTGATTCTTGATGCTTGTTTCTGAGTGATGGCCAGAAATGGTTATGATGTCTCTGGATTCGAAGCCAGCATTGTCAAGAATTGTAACGCTTGTAGCTCTGAAGCAATGGTTAGTATACAGCTTGTCACATTTTGCTTCCATGGAAATAACCTTGAGTTTGTTGGACAGATTGTTTCATTACAATGTCATGTGTATGAGCCGGGGCAAAAGTTGTCTTTCGGTCTTTGCCAAAGAGATTCCAGTTGGGATGCAACTTCTATGAGTACAGGAGAAATTTGTTCACAGCACAGCGGGGGTTCCCGAGTACTTCATAAATAAGACCTGCTTGGCTTTGTCGTCATTGATCCCATGTTATTTTGCGTCAGGTGATCACGTTCTGTAGTTGCGATAAACCGCAGCCCGTTGGAATCAGTATGCATTTTGAAGTCCGTCTTTTTCCTGTCTCTTACATTTTCCTTGCCTCGATTGCAGAAATAAATCATAATGTCTATGAACACCTCGTTCTGAAGACCATCTGATGTGGCGATATTCGTTTATACGTGAAGCATTTATTTTGTCCATGTCGTCTGAAGTAATGGAATTTTTATGTTCTACATACCCCTCTCCAATTTTTTCAAGTGAACGAGTACCACTTTCAAGCACCTTTTGGATCGCTCAAATGCTTGATCCTTCACAATGTCGACTGGATTGCTTTGTTTTTGAAACGCTCCTTAAAGGGTTTCTGTCAAGTTACTTACATTTGAAGGACAATGAAACTCACCAGGACATTGTGGATTATCTCGAAGGAAAACTTGAAAAAAGGCATTAAGTCAACAAAGGACACTGAGTCATGGGAACGTTGAACATCAACATCACGGGAACTGGATCTGCTTGCCCTAAAGACGGTACTCAGTTACCGAAAGCTCGGCAATTACATATTTCAGATCACTGATTTTATATTATATTCTTGTAAATATTCTGGTCTAGGTGCTACGCAGCCCTTTCATATTTCTCTGCGTAACACAGGAGTTGTGTTTACAGAAACCACATTGTCCCGGTGTAAGAATGTATTTTTCAAGATGTCTACTGATGGGACAGTGAACTATGTGCTCCAAAAACTTGCAACATATGGAAGGTAACGAAACTGGTCTGTAATTTGTTGGTGCTGATTTATTCCCCTTTTCGTAAAGTGCTGTTACATTTGCTTATAACCTGTCCTCTGGAAACTCGCCAGTGTCAAATGACTGCCGCAAGACTCTGGTCAAGAACGCCGCAATTTCCTCTGATGTTTACTTAATATTGTCTGGGCCGCTTGCTTTATTAATTTTGATCTATTTCAGGAGTTCAAAGACCCCCTCAGAGTACCTCAGTAGGCACAAAAGGAATCATGGGGATATCTTCAATTGTGAAAACAGATTTAAACAGATCAGCCAGTGCCAGAGCATTGTCTTCGTCAGTAAAGTGGTACACACCATCCCGTTTTACATTGGAACTTTGTGGTTCTTCTAATTTTTTACTCCTGGTGTATTTCCAAATCCCTCATCGGATCGTCTTTCAAATATGCCATTTCTTTGATATATTTCTGTTGTTCTTTGTTCAACTCCTTTTTAACAAGCTTTGTAGGCGCTGTAAATTTCTCCCATGTAGCTGGACTCACACATCTCAGGATCCTGTTTTTAATTCTAAACAAGTCTTTTTAGTCTTGCTGTTGAACCAAGGTACGTTTGACAAGATCCGGAGAGCCTAGAAGGAATGTCTTCTAGCTTTGTAAAGATCAGACGTTCCAGTTTGCTTCAGTATCTTTGTACGAAATTGACCAACATGTGGTTTGCCAGTACAAAATTTCCCTTTGACCCTCTTTATGGCCCTCCATAGACCTGACCTGGGTGACACTAGCCAGTTGACCCAAATACCTTTACAAGTTCTTAACAGATTCAATATTATAATTCAGTTGTGGTAGGTTTTCTCTCATACATACACGTATAATGTTATACTACAATCACTTTGTCATTTGCCACGTCAGCTACTGCAGCTTCGAAGTTGAATAAGGGAATTTGCCAGTTTTTGTTCTTGGATAGGCTCAATGTCGTAAGTGTTCTTTATTCCCTTTCAATGATAATGAACGAATTGGAAATTGCCGTATGAGAATTTACACCTTGCCACAAGTAATCCGATTTAAATTATACATAGCTTAACTACTGCTTATTAAGTTTAGTTTAGATTAGATGTTAATATTTTGCGTAGATTGCACCATCATCGACATCGATATCGACATCATCGTCATTATCGTCAGATACACGCAGAATAAATGATGGTGATATGTGCGTAATATACTGTTGCGTTCCCTAAATATCAAGTCGATGGTAGCATGGACTTTATTAGTGTCTACTGGATGTGATATTTGGGGTCAACAATTTATTAAAAGGTGGACGTGAAACAAGGGGTTTGGGTGACAGTCAAACTGGATGGTTGGTTTATTGCTCTCACTTCTTTTCATCAAAGTTCAATGTGGGTTTGTAACCAAGTTAGACGGAGTGGGTTACTGTACGTGTGTGTAGCATCGCACAACTAGGTTTAACTCATGGTGGGAGCTGTCCCTGCGGGCCATTACGGGTCTAGCAGGGGCTGGACGAGGCCAGCGCCGGTATGTACCGACCGCACTGCAGTTCAGACCGCAATGTGTTGAGCGCAATGATAAGATCGCCGCACTGTGTACCATTGGCTCAGCGTAGAGACGGGGAGGACTGGGCTAGTTAGCAGGACAAGGGTGGCGAGGGACACGGGGGTGTCTCGCCCGGCAATCGGTTCGGACGTAGCGGTGACGGGCCGCTACGACTCTCACTAGCACCCTGGGCTAGTTTGTACCGCTCTCGCATCGGTCCAAGCTAAGCTACCAAGCCCAATCACAGCATGAATAACTTAATACAAAAGTAGCGTCTCTGCTACATGTCCATAATGCATAGCTGAGCTAAATAAGAGACCCTGAGAAATGCAAGGACCGAGAACGACTAAAACCAGGGGGCGCTAGAATTCCAAGATTTGCGGGTGCGCAACAATACTGATGCGTCTGATTCGGCAGTGGCAAATGTCTCTTTGAGTTTTTTCCGTCACATTCCCCAGGTTCAATGACAGTGCTTTGAGTAGTGTTGACTCTTACCGACAATGAGTGAGATCACAGAGTCCAAGCAATCCCGAGGGACCGTTAAGGGAAAGATTACCAAGCTCAGTAATGAGCTCAAAGTATTGATGCAGTCAACTGATAATGCCGAGATAGTAAGGGAGAAGTGCTTAGAGCTAGATGGCGTTCTGCGACAATTCATTGGTGTTCATGGAAAATACGCCAGTCTTCTTGAGGATGAGGAAGACAAGCAAGAAGCTGAGATTTATCTCTCTTCTGTTGAAGGAACTACCTTTGACCTTATGCAGCAAATAAAGGAATGGTTAGAAACTGTCGAGAGTTCTCCAAATGATCAACAGATACAACCTAATGACTCAGTAAGCCAGTGTTCATCTAACCAGCAGTCGAGAGCAAGGGCTATTAAAGGTGGCAGCAAAAAGGCAGCTCTTGCGGCTCAGACAGAAGGTCTCAAGAAACGGCAAGCTCTGGAGGCCCATGAATTTCAGATTCAGCAGCAGAAGGAGGAGCTGGCCCTGCAGACAATGATAGCAGTCGCAGAGGCAGAAGAGAAGGCCTTTACTGTGTATGAGGACGAGGGAGCACCAGTCGAGGTGGGCCAGAAACTGTTACAAGATCAGCTGGAGGAGATTAATAGCGCAGTGTCATCACAGACGACAAACAAGAACGAAACTAGGGCGGCACCAGCAGATGACCCCATCTTGAAGTTGATTAAGCAAGGTCAAGAACAGCAACGAAGGCTGATGGATGTTATCCAAATGCCACGTGCTGAACTTATGACTTACGATGGGGACCCCTTGAAGTACTGGGTGTTTGTGAGATCATTTGATAATAGCGTTGATAGCACTGATGATAATGTAAAGTTAACACGCTTGTTGCAGTATTGTACATGTAAGGCTAAGCATGTAATCCAATGCTGTTCAGTTATGGACCCTAAAGAAAGGTATAGAAGAGCCCGCACCTTGTTGCAAGAGAGGTTTGGTAACAGTCATGTCATTGCCGAAACATGGATAGATAAGATAAATCATGGCCGTACTGTAGGTCCTGGGGATAAACAGGCTCTTAGAGAGTTCGCAGATGAGTTGACCGTGTGCTACGAAACCTTGAAGGCTATGGGGTACGTACAAGAAATAACTACTCAGAAGGTTCTCGTCACAATTGCAGAAAGGCTGCCCCATTACCTGCGAAATAGATGGGTTAAACAAGTATGGGATATAAGACATAATTGCTATGAGTCGCCTGATATAGGGGATCTTGTGCACTTTGTAAAAAACGTAGCCGAGGAGGCAAATGATCCAGTTTACGGAAAGCTCAGTAAACCTCAAGATGCACATGTCGTACAGAGAAGGGAAGGGGAGTTCCCAAAGAGCAAAACCTCCCTGCATGGAGGCACTGGTAAAGGAAGCTTTGCAGTTTCGACTGGTAACGATGTCGGACCTAATGTCACGTGTGTTGTGCCACGGTAATCATACACTGTTTGGTTGTGCACAGTTTAAAGCTAAGAGACCTGATGAAAGGTTGCGATGTGCAAAGGAAGCAAAGCTTTTCTTCAATTGTCTCAACCCAGGGCAAAGGTCAAACAAGTGCAGATTAAATAGAACATGTAGAGTAGCAGGCTGTAGCAGGAGACACGCAAAGGTTCTCCACGTAGCACCTGTGGTTGCGGGTGATTCTGGATCCAATGGATCTGAAGATGTCAAGCCGACAGAATCGACGACACAACAGGTACAGAATGGATTTACAGGAGCAGAAGCTGATGGAAGTTGTAATCTCACTGGGGCCGGCACTGTAAGGGTAGCTCTTCCTATCGTTCCCGTCATTGTGTATGCAGGCAATGGCGATATTTTTGTCAATACTTATGCACTGCTAGATAATGATTCGACGAGTACCTTTTGCTCAGAGGAGCTAGTCAAGCAGCTACGTGCTACTGGAAAGAGTCAAGAGCTATCACTGACAACCATTGAGAAGTCAAACAGCCGTAAACACACGACGGTTGTCAGCCTACGGGTTAAAGGATTACACGGCGAGGATGCAATTGACCTACCAGAAGTGTACATGTACACAAGGTCGGCACTTCCAACCCATTCTGGTCACTTGGCGCGAGCTGAAGATATCACCATCTAGCCGCACCTCAGAGATATTGAGCTGCCAAAGGTCGACAAGGGATGAATAAAGCTGCTGATTGGACAAGGTGTCCCAGAGGCTCTCATGCCGCTAGAAGTCAGAAAGGGTGAGAAGGATGCCCCTTACGCAACAAGGACGCAGTTTGGATGGTCTCTTAATGGGCCACTCGGAACGACAAAGAAGTGCATTGCCACCTCCCACTTCATTACATCTGACGACACTTTAGACAAGCAGCTGAAGAAGTTCTGGAAATTAGACAGTGCAACGTCACTTCACGATGACACGAAGGGAATGTCGGTAAAGGACAGAGAGGCCTTAGCGATGTGGGAGGAGGGAGTACGTGTTAATGACGGGCACTACGAGTTGCCAATTCCTTTCCGGAGTTATCCTCCCGATTTAGTTGACAACCGTTTAGTTGCAGAAAAACGTCTTTCTTATTTGGGTCATAGAGACGCAAGATTGCGGAACCAATATACCAAAGGTATGAAGGAGCTCGTTGACAAGGGGTATGCAGAAGGCATACTAGATGAAGGGGTTCAGCCCTCAGATAAGGTTGTGTGGTACCTTCCACACCACCCTGTGTAGCATCCAAAGAAACCCGACAAGTTGCGCATTGTGTTCGACTGCGCATCCAAGCACTGTGGAAATTCTCTGAATGACCAGGTGCTGAGCGGACTAGACTTGACTAACAAGCTGTTGGGAGTACTTTGAGGTTCAGGCAGGAGAAGTTGGCAGATGGCAGATGTCCAAGCCATGTTTCATCAAGTAAAGGTCCCTCAACGGGACCGAGATGTTTGGCAGTGCTTATGGTGGCCTGATGGCGACAGTTCTCTACGGCCCAATGTGTATAAGATGACTGTGCATCTCCTTTGTGGTACTTGGAGTCCGAGCTGTTGTACCTTTGCGTTGCAGCGTACTGCTGAAGACAACAAGCAAGGATTCCAACCAGACACGGTCAAGGCATTTAGCAACCAAAGCAACCATTTAGCAACCAAAGTTGGAATTGATGGGAGCGACGCTCTCTGTCAAATTGGACATCATGGTCCGAAAGGAGCTAGATCTGCCATTAGATGAGTCGATGTTTTGGACGGATAATTCCATAGTTCTGCCGTGTGTGAGGAATGAGGAAAGACGATTCCATACATTCGTCGCGAATAGGGTTGCAACTATCCATAGTGGTTCAGCCCCGAGTCAGTGGCATCATGTAGAGTCTAAGCTTAATCCTGCCGATGATGCGGCAAGAGGACAAACAGCCGAAGAGCTGCTTGGTAATAAGCGATGGTTGTATGACCCTGAATTCCTCTGTGCAGGTGAGGACGAGTGGTTGAGGACACCGAGATTGCGTGGTCTTTCGGATGGAGACCCTGAGGAAAAGCCAGATAAGGAGGTGGTGACCACATATGCTTCAAATGACACAAAACAAAGGTTGTTGCAAAGACATTATTCCTGGCATAGATTGAAAAGGGATGTAGCATAGTTGCTTAAGGTTAAGGCATAACCGAAGGCCAAGTCAAAGAAGCATCCACCAGTTGACATGCAGACGTTTCTCACAGTGGACGAGATGGAGAGGGCAGAAGATGTTATCATAAAGTATATTCGGTATCAGTCATTCAGTGAAGAGCTAAGGACCATTGGGCAGGGCAGGGAAGCCTCTGGAAGATTAAAGAGCCATATCAAGAAGTCAAGCCCCCTCTATAGGTTAAACCCGTTATTGTCAGAGGATGGTATCTTAAGATCTGGTGGTCGTCTCAAAAATGCACCGGTGGATAAACAAGCTAAAACTACAGCCATCCTCCCTAAGGGACATCATGTAGTAAAACTGATAGTGAGACACATCCATCAACGGTCTCGACACTCTGGAAGAGAGCATGTACTTTCTCTCGTGCGTCAGAGGTATTGGCTGATTAAGGCCAGATCCACCGTCCGCCAGATTTTGCGTGACCGTTTTGTATGCAAGCGTCAGTCTGCAGTCTCTGTTGAACAGAAGATGGCAGACCCTCCACGTGACAGAGTCATTTCGGAGAAGTATGTTGGTGTGGATTGTTTTGGCCCATTTGTGGTTAAGCAAGGCAGAAGTCTCGTCAAAAGATATGGGTGCATTTTTACACGTCTGTGTATCAGAGCAGTCCACATTGAGACTCTCCACACGTTAGAGATAGATTCATTTGTTAATGCTCTAAAGAGATTCGTTTGTCGACGAGAACAGCCAGAAGAATTCAGGTCAAATAATGGTACCAACTTCTTTGGGGCAGAGAGAGAGCTTAGAGAAGCTTTTCGTTCCTGGAACCAACAAAGGATACATGGTTTTCTTCTACAGAAAAAGATCCGGTGGAAATTTAATCCTCCAGCAGCCTCTCACACGGGTGGAGTTTGGGAGAGGCAAATTAGAACAACGTGTAGGATCATGAATGCTCTCATGAAAGAGCAAACCATGCACGATGAGAGTTTGATAACTCTCATGTGTCTTGTGAAGGCTATTATTAATAGTCGTCCGATTACAAGTGTTTCAGATGACGTCAAGGACCCAGAGCCTCTGACGCCCAATCATTTGTTATTACTTCGTTCAGGTTCTGTGATGCCACAAGATGTATTTTGTCGAAGGGACTTGTATAGTCGAAAAAGGTGGAGACAGGTTCAGTATTTGGCAGACATCTTTTGGCGTAGATGGGTTAGGTAATATCTGCCCACTTTGCAGCAGAGGCAGATGGTTCAGACCACAGAGAAATATTGCAGTGGGTGATGTGGTTCTTGTTGTTGATGATGAACTGCCAAGAGGCAGGTGGATGATGGGTCGTGTAGTCGAGACTCATCCGGGACCAGATAATTTGGTGAGATCAGTCAAGGTAAAGGTCAGATCGACCGTATTGACTAGACCGATCAGAAAGCTCTGTTTGTTGGAGGAAGTAGAAAGGGCTGAGAAGCCTAAGGCTTAAGATGTTCACAAAATTTGTTGTTTATTGATAATTCAGTATCCGAGAGGTTCGGATGGTTGGTTTTGTGATTACTGGTCTAAGTTGTGATAAGGCGAATTAACTACAGATGATATATTAAATAAGTAGTTTCAAGTGCGCTAGGGTAGATTAGATACGAGTATACATGAATAAGTTTAGTTTTCATTTTGCTAAGCTTATTAATTACATTTATTTAAAACCTTGTTATAATTTGTTCACATTAACCAACTGTTGAATAGCAGGGGTTTCCAATCGAACCATAACTTGATGTAGGTAAATATTTCGTCAAATGACTTCTCATTTAGGGGCCGGGATGTAAAGTTAGATTGCCTAGTTGTTGTTTTATAATAATTCCATCTAAATAAGGTTTGTCAACTTAACTCAATTCAAATACATGTATTGTATATGCGGAACCCTTTGCACGAAATTGACCAATGTGTGGTTTGCCAGTACAAAATTTCCTTTTGACCCTCTTTATGGCCCTCCATAGACCTGACCCGGGTGACACTAGCCAGTTGACCCAAATACCTTTACAAGTTCTTAACAGATTCAATATTATAATTCAGTTGTGGTAGGTTTTCTCTCATACAAGCACGTATAACGTTATACTACAATCATGTTGTCATTCGCCACGTCAGCTACTGCAGCTTCGATGTTGAATGAGGGAATTTGCCAATTTTTGTTCTTGGATAAGCTCAATGTCGTAAGTGTTCTTTACATGTATTCCCTTTCAGTGATAATGAATGAATTGCCAGTGTAAAATTACAAGCAGTTAAAATTTGAAATTGTAAATCTCAATTATATATCAACATAAAATCAATCGTGAGACATGTTAGATTGCCCTTTCCTGCAAGTGTGTTTCGTGAAAACGCAGGCAGAGACAGGCCTTTTATCTGAGAGCACTTTAATGTGGCTAAGCTTTTCATGACAACAGGAGAATTGCACAGGTCAGGGGTCAAGCATACCAGGCATCTCTAGGTGGCGCTATGCTGCAACTGGTACAGTACACTCAATATCCCCCCTTAAGATGAAGGAAAAACGACAATCAAACCCAACACTTTATTTTTTAAAACATTAGCAGCAACGAGGTAATCAAAGCTGATAATTGTAGAAATCTCAGCACTGAAAAACTGTGTTTCATTTGGTTCAGTGGATGATGATTAGAATGTCTGATATAGTTCTGAATGGTGAAAAAAAGTTGATAAAGTGTAACGGAACTAATGGCATCCTACTTTAACAAACCTGAATAAAACAATGCAGTGTCCGCATTATTGTAATTATGCCTCTACACAGTGCGTGTGCTATGCGAAAGGGCTTGTTGTTAATTATGTGTTACAAAGTTCACAAATCAAGTCATAAAATGGGTTTTGTGAGTCTACCGTACTTCTACCGAGCTTGACTGCAGTGATTGAGGACAGGAATGCGACTTGATCTCTTGGTGGGTGGGGCAACAGGAAGGGCTGGTGAGCTGGCAGGAAGGAATATTGCCTCGGGGGTTGGAGCTGTTGAAGGTGTTTTGGGTACCGCTGACTTAGGGGGTATCTTGGCATCTGGGCAACAAGGAGATGGAAAGTACAGGGGCACGTAAGGAACGCGGGCGTGTTTTGCGGGACGGAGATGACGGCGCGTTCGTCTGTACTGTCCTCCATCCGGGGTAGTCACAAGGTAGGCCCTCTTTCCCAACCTCTTTGTTACGGTAGCCAGCTTCCAGTCTAACAGCAACACCGATGGAGAGCGGTGGGAGTTCTTTAAATTTCTGTGCTCGTTTGTATGCGTTGCAGTGGCATGTCACTTATGGGTTTTCTGGCTGGCTGCGACATGACTATTTTGGGGAACGAACTCCAGTTTGATGGGGGGGCAGGGCAGGTGAGAATTGGTTCGACGACCAAATATTCGTTGGGCAGGACTGGTTGACATGCCTTCAGTGGGAGCATATTACGCAGGTTCAGCATGCCAAGGTATAGTTCTTCATGCCTAGCTCTGCATTTTGGGAAGAGCCGCTTGATGATCTTTACAGTAGCTTCAGTTTCACCGTTCGCTTGGTGATTTCCTGGACTGGACATGATGTGTTGGAAACCCCAGTCTTTGACTAATTCCTTGAAGGTGTCAGATGTGTATTGCGATCCACTGTCACTGATCACAGTGTCGGAGATGCTATTACGGGCAAATTGCTGTTTCAGCTTCGTTACGAAGGTCTGGGCGGACAAGTCAGGCAGGAAGTCGACTCCAATGAAGTTACTATGGTAGTCGCTGGTGACAGGGTACGGTCGTTCTTGCATTTGGAAGATGTGAGTACCGATCTTCTGCCACGGTCTGGCTGGTATCTTGTGCAGAAAAACAGGCTTGGGGCTTTGTTCGGACATGTGCACGTCGCACGTCTCGCACGATTCAACATACTGCTGAATGTCTTGAGACATCGCAGGCCAGAAGATGAGGTCTTATGCTAAACGCAGACAGGTGTTGGTACCTAGATGATCGACAAGTACCTTATTCTTCATGTCAATGCACAGGGAGAGAGGAATGACACCTCGATCACCATGGAGGACAATGCCGTCTTGGACAGTCAGCTCATCGCGATAGCTGAAGGGCGGAAGAACTGTTGGGCAGTTCTGTTTTGTGTCAGGCCAACCGGTCTTAATTGTGTCAATAAGTCAACTCAACGTTTCGTCGGCCTGAGTGGCCGCGTGTAGCTGGAATAGCCGGTCAACAGAGCAGGGAGTATGTTCGAGGTTATTCACGATGAGTTTGTCTTCTGCGACCATGCCAGTGAGTGGTGCATGTGACAGTGCATCAAACAGGTGTTGTTCCTTGCCAGGACGGTAAACAAGCTCAAAATTGTCTATCTGTGTGCAAAGCAGTAGGGACTGTAGGCGCTTGGGGGGCTTGGACAGAGGCTTCTTACTGATTCCAACGAGCAGTTTGTGATCAGTGACCACAGTCAGGGTCCTCCCATAAGTATACTGGTGGAATTTCTCAAGAACAAAAATAACAGTGAGCATGTCCTTTTCGATATGAGCATAGTTCCGCTCGCTGGAAGTAAGGAAGCGACTGGCAAAGGCAACGGGCGGTGCCCTCTTGTAGAAGAGCAGAACCAATGCCATACAGTCACTGGCATCGGTCTCTAGAGAGTCTGTTCTTTGACAGGGTCGTAGTTATGGATGGTTGGCGTAGAAGTGATGGCTTGTTTGACCTCTGCGAATGCATTTTCCCAAGAGAAAGACCACTGCCATGGTATGTCACGCTTCAGAAGGTTGAAGAGAGGATGGGCCATGTCAGTCAGATACCATGCGAGGTAGTTGACCATAATCAGGAAACGGCGAAGTTAAGTTGTTCCAGATTTGTCAGATCGGAGGAGAGAACTCGGTGATGGCACGAATCTTTTCAGGGTCAGTTCCCAAATCATCCGTGGAGATGATATGGCCCATGAACAAGATTGTCTCCACATTGAGGTGAAGTCTGTCGCGGTTCAGCTTGATGCCTTTGTCAGCGCACCTTTGCAGGAATTTGTCGGGATTGTCGTCATGCTCTTTCACGGTGCGTTTGTGGATGAGCACGTAATTGGCTATGCATACGATGCCAGGGAGGCCGTGCAGCGTTTCCAGAAGTATGCGTTAGAAGATCTTGGAGAAGACAGATGTACAAAAGGGTAGGCGGAGCCAGCGGTAGCAGCCAAAGGGGGTCTGGAAACTTGTGATAAACTGGACTCCTCATCAAGTTGAAGGACTGAAGCCCAGTGAGGTTTCACGTTTTCAGGCTGGTGGGAGGTGACATAATTTTCGTCACGAAAGGAGCGGGAAGAAGGTTGACCGAGGAGCCAGTGTCGAATTGAAATGTCACCTTCTCTTTATCAACAAGCATGACACACTTGATGTCGTGGCTGGTTGGGTTCTTTGCAACGTTAACCAAAACTTCATTTTCAGAGTCAGTGTGTCGTCATTTCCAAAGTGGTGAACAAAGTTTACCTTACGGCCTTAGACAGGGCACTTAACTGCAAAGTGATTTTTTGCTCCCTTTTTTAACATGTTTTGCCATATGCCAGGCACTGCTCTT
Organism: Acanthaster planci; assembly: GCF_001949145.1. Next base: position 219,151 of record NW_019091657.1, read on the forward strand.
TGCGGAATGGATGAGAGTAGGGACAGATATGGCATGCCTTGCTGGGAGGGCTACTCTTTGAAGAGCGGTTGGCAGCCCCCTGAGCTTTGTTTCTCGCCTTTAGACTTTGAACGAGTAGCAGACAGTTTAGGAAGACGGTCTGTCTTCATTGTTTGGTGCTGCTGAGTGGCAGTTTCAGAGGATTTGCAGAGGTCAATGCACGTACTCAGGGTGAGGGGCCGCTCGAGTAGAAGTGCTGTCTGGACAGTGGATTCCTTAATGCCTAGCACAATCCTGTCTCGAAGGATACTGTCCTTGCAGAAGTTGCAAGTTTTCAAGAGACTCCATAGAGCAGCAAGAAACATTTCAAAGGTTTGACCATCTTGCTGGTTTCGGCGATGGACCTCGAACCATTCGTTTTGTGACTGCAAAATGTTCTTTTGCAGTGGCTACAATATGTTTTTATTCACTAACATATAATAAAAAAGGGGGTTGGTTACAGTAGCTACAAGGAAACAAAGAAGAAAGAAGACACATCCAAACTACATTCTAAAATCAAATTAAAATGATGCATGTAAATGAAAGGCAAATATACATGTATTCTGTAACAAGAACATACCATAGTTTCCCCAAAGTCATACCAGTCTCTTTCATTAAGTGCAGTACTGGCACATGAGAATACAAAATCCCCAAACTTAAAGAGCAACTCAAAGGAAAACATATTTTCTCTGATTTTATATGTTCAAATAAATATGGAAGCATCCGAATCGAACGCAGTGTCATTTGTCTTCAGGGCTCAACTACAACAAGCTAAAAGGGCTGTTTTTCTGTTCATGCCAAGATGCGAATTCTGAACATGCTTAATGTACATTGTGTCATTCTGTGAAAACAGAGAAAAGGAGGGGAACCCACGCCCTGTGTTCGTAGTGGATAAACCTTCTGCATGTCAAATAGTGCATGTAGCCATGGTTTGTAGCCATTGTTTGGCATGCCCAAGGGTTTATCCACTACGAACACAGGACGAAGGTTCCCCTCGTTTTCTCAGAATGATGCAATCTACATTCAGTATGTTCAAAATTCGCGTCTTGGCATTAACAGCAAAAAACCGGTAACGCAACTGACAACCAGCGAGTGCATGCTAATTCAAGTCTGTCACACACGTCACTTGAAACTAGTTCAGCCGTTGCATGCAACCTCGCCAGGGCCGGTGAGGGAACGGTAGCCTTGCGTTAAGATAAGGGCGCAGGGACAGCAGCAGTTCTTAAGTACCTACACACTGACGGACTGCGGCTCAACACAGACCTTCTGTTCTAAGGAGTTGATGCAGCGTATTTGCATCTAAGCCAACAGAGACACCATCAAGCTGACAACGTTAGATCGGAAGGAGGTGGAAGTCGAGACATTCGTCGTCAATCTAGAAGTAGCCAATGGCAATGATACCCAAGTAATTCAGATACCTGGTGTTCTTCCTAGACCGAAGTTGAACATTGGTTTTGGCAGTCTTGTCACCAAGGACGAGCTCAAGAGTTGGTCCACCTTCGTGACATCACTATACCTGATGTTGACATTAACGATGTCCACTTGCTGATTGGAACTGATGCACCACACGTTATGGTCCCGCTAGAGGAGCTGTATGCAACTATCACTGCCCTTGGTTGGACACTGATGGGCTCAATCGACCTTTGAAAGAAGCCCAAGATAGCCACCTCATATTATATAAAGTCCGACGTGGACTTACAGCGTCAAGTCGAGAAGTTCTGGAGGCTAGATGATGTTGGGACTCCAAGCAGTGCAGAGATTCTGTCTGTCATTGAAAGAAAGGTTCTTTCTTTGTGGAAGAGCTCCTCGTGCAAAGATGGCGCTCGCTATTCTATGAGCATTCCCTTTAAAGAGAGACTGCCGCGCCCTCCTGATAACAAACTGTTTGCTGATCGGCGTTGGACGGCATAGGGAAAACAACTCTCCAAGGACCCTGTACTACTGGAGAAATAAATCAGCGATGTGAGCGACCTCCTGAAGAAAGGATATGCCGAGGCTGTGCCCACCTATGATATTGACAGAACCGATGGTTTCGTGTGGTACCGTACTTTCCCTACCCCATTCCTTCCTACACCCCCACAAACCAGACAAAGTACGCACAGTATTTGGTTTGTGGCTCAATTCCAGGGTACTTTGCTCAACGACAGAGTCTACCAAGGTTCTGACCTTACCAATAAGCTTCTCTTGTGGTTTCATCTTGACCATGTCGCCTTGGTGGCGGACATAGAGGGTATGTTCCACCAGGATAATGTAAATACCGAGGATTGTGATGCCCTCCGCTTCGTATGGTGGAGCGGAGGTAAGGTCAGAAACTGACACGTCACCTATCGGATGACCTTACATCTCTAGTGGGTTTGGAGTCCCAGATGCGCTACCTTTGCGTTGAAGAGGACTGCCTTTGACTCTCAGGCGGGGTATGACGCAGAAATGTTCGCACCATCGACTAGAATTTTTACGTCGGTGACTGTTTGATAAATCTGTCCCAACGGAATCAAAGGCCGTTCGCTTAGCTTGTCAGTTACGTGATTTGCTGGCCCTAGGTAGGTTTGGGCTCACAAAGTGGTTGAGCAATTCTCTAGTCCCTGCCACCTCAAGAGTGTGCTAAGATCATAACAAAAATGGATCTAGACCACGAGATGCTTCCATCTGAGAGAGCTTTGGGAGTGCTCTCGAATGATGAACCGGACACCTTTGGATTTGACACTAGGTTAAAAATAAAGCCTGCCATACGTCCGGGGTTACTTAGCATCACAAGCTCGATACATGATCCTTTGGGATTTGTACGTCCCTTTGTCCTGCGGGCAAATATGTTGTTCCATACAATGTGTCGTCTCAAGATTAGGCGGAATGACCCTATGCCAAAAGAGAAATCCCAGCGGTGGCATCAATGGCTCAAGGCCTATCTTTGGTGGAGAGGATGAAGGTGCCTAGATGTATAAAACCAAAACAGCCAGCACCACGTCATCTATGCAGTTGCATCGTTTTGCAGACGCATCTGAGAAGGCTTATGGTACAGTCAGTTACCTTCGGTCAGTAGACGCTGAGGGTCAGATCTGTTGCACCCTTGTATTGCCAAGGCAAACTTGCACCACTGAGAGCTACTAAGATCCCACGTCAGGAGCTCGCTGCGGCAGTTGTTGCAGTTAAGTTGGATGAGATTATCAGGTGAGAGATTCAACTTCCTCTCATTGATTCAGCAATCTGGACGGATAGTATGATCGTGTTACAGTATCTACGCAATGAAGACAAGCAATTTCAGACGTACGTCGCAAATTGAGTGTCCCAGATCCATGAGCATTCCAACCCATCCCAGTGGATGTATGTGGACTCAGCTTTGAACCCTACAGATGACGCCTTAAAGAGGCACGTTTCAGCGCAGCAACTTGTCGACTGTGAACGCTGGACAAATGGACCTCCTTTCTTGTGGAAGGAACAATGTACCTGGCTCATGCAACCAAATTTCAAGTCTCTTCAGCTTGACAAAGATGCGGGGGTTTCCAAACCTCAACACCTGCCAGACTCCATCTATCAGGACGGTAGGAGTCGTTTGCCCCTTTGGACTCGCAACACCGTGAAATTCTAAGGATCGTTTAATCGTTCAGTTTTTATGATTTGTGTGTAATTTCCCTTGATTTTTCATTTTGTAACGCTTTGTGATTTCATCATAATCAATTAGACCGAATTATTACAAGTTGGATGCTTAAATTGTAAAATGCCATTATTTGTGTTAATCATTCATTTTTATTGATTATTGCAGTAGTTTCTGTAGCATTAATTTGCTACAAGACCTTTAACTTTTTGAAAGACGCTAAATCAATCCTGACAGAGGAAGTCTTGACTTGCCACTCAAATGATAGAATAAATATCGGTGCTTATTTTCTAAGGCTTTGGGTTTGTATTATGGTTCACACATGCGACCCGCCGATGATTAAGACACTTTAATGGCTGTCCATCGCTTCCCCTTCTAATTTTGGTAACGTATGGTGTTCCATACATGTCATCGCCGTCGCATGCTTGGATTTTGCGTCGCGTTTTTGGATATTGCGTTGCATCTTTCCATTTCGCGTCGCATTTTTCAATCGACGTCGCATTTGTGGATCGCAGTCTCACCTTTCTTAATCACGTACCTGCTACGCGATGTGAATTAGTCAAGCAGCCAAAGTCGATGGTCGAGTTGACACTGATGTTGATTGACCCACCTGAAAGTCGCGGTGGTGTAGCAGTCCGGGACATTAGACAGCTGGAAAGGTAGGTGTGTGTATTCTTACTGATATTTCCCAATTTATGATTCTGGAGTGCTAAACTATTTTCTTGAATCTGTGGAATGGTATAATAGTATACTGGGGTCGTCTAAAGTTCTCAAAATTTTCACTGTAGTACACAGAGTACTATTTCTCAAACCCCCCCCCCCCAATTAGTACGTATCGAGGTATCCACGCAAAATCCAAAAATGCGGCGGGGAATCCGAAAATACGACGGCAAAAATGGAACACCATAGTAGCACTTTCTCCATGGGCTTTGTGTAGACTCAAAGATTCTGTGTGAGCCTTGTGCACCCTACGGTTCGTTGTGATCACGATCTGGCATGGTGCCAACAAGCTTGCTGCAGCCAAACCCGCATATGATGAAAAACTCAACCACCAGCCCAACGCGTACATACTCATGGCTGTAACGGTAACAAGCTGCAATAATATCTACACTGTGAGTACGCCTCGTGGTGACGTGCAATGACGTCAACGTGGCATCACCTAACATTTTTCGTAGAGCACATCCTTTTTGATTCCATGCCAATGTCCTACAGGTCGGACTCACAGTTCTGGAAATACTGACCTGCAAAATATTCAACTTTGCAGACGTGTCATGTAACCTCTGATAACGTCATCACGACGTGATCCTTCTTGGACTTTTTGCTCTCGAAGTTTTACCATGTAAACTTAACAAAGATACAGTATTGCAAAGTGATCTAAGCCCCCAGTATAATGTTTATACTTCGTACAAAATCGATTCGTTTTAGAAACATTCAAAAGTAATACGCCACATGATGACGTAATTACGTCCTCATTTCAGAAATTCCGTCTGGAGTACAAGTTTCAGGTACGAACTAAAGTTTTATCAATCGGGGCTTGCCAAGTTTGTGTTATAAAAATTTTGATGACGTCATAATGACGTCACAAACTGTTCCAGTATAGCCACACATCTACATTGCCTACCGAAGGTCTTGCAAAAGGTTTTTGAAAAAAGTTGTGTTGTTACGGAAAAACATTAAAAGGAATGGTGTAATAAAGCGAATTAAAATTATTTAAATCATGTGATGACTTCATCATGATGTCACTTTAGCTTTCGGATGTAAATTGGCTTGGTATATGTCGCTGCAAAATTTAAACATTTGGTTCTGAAGATATACGGCTGTGAAAAATTCAACGTTGAGAGCGTATCATATGACGTGATGACATAATTATTGTTTCAGTTCAGTCTACAAGTGCAGTTGTCCCCCAAGGTTAATCAAGATCCTTTGGGAGTTCTGCAGAGCCCCCGGGCCTTCGTCCATGTTGTGGTCGGGGCCTGGTGTCCGAGCCCCTCCAGGTCAAAGTCGGTGTGAAACAGGGCTGTGTCCTCGCACCGGTCTTCTTCAACATGTACCTGGTAGTTGTGACTCTTCTTTTCCGAAACCAGCTCCACTTGGAGGACGGTACTCCGACACCAGCTCCAGGGCAGCCTGTTCAACCTGAGGTACTTGCTCGCCAAGACTAAGATCAGATATGAGAACATCTTTGATATCCAGTATGCATAAAATGCCGCTTTCGTCAGCCACTCAGCAGCGGTCCTCCAAAGGATCCTTGATACCATGGCCAACACCTACACCAGCACGGGGCTTATCATTAATGCAAGGAAGATGTGGTTCTTCCCCAGTGTATGACCTCTGGAGAACAGCCTCCTGGCGCATCCTTTTTTGTGGGGTCTGAGGACATCATCCAAGTCCACAACTTTCTCTGCCTTGGTAGCCCTCTGAGTTCATCCTGCAACATCGACGACGAGATCCAAAATTGGATAAGTCAAGCATATTTTTAACCGAGACATTACCATCTCTACCAAAGTTGCTGTCTGTAAGGTTGTCTGCATCTCTGCCTTGTTGTACTGTTGTGAAGCCTGGACCATCGAGGGAGCTGACATTGGAAATATTGAGGGTTTTTACATCCACTACCTGCAGCGGATCCTCGGGCTTACATTGGTTGATCGGGTCCCGTATGCCACCATCCTCCAAACAGTGGGATGTGTTAGCAGGCCCTCATCATTCAACGGCAGCTCCGCCTGGTCGGACACATCAGCCGCATGTCTGAGGACCGACTTCTCCGCCCACTGCTCTACAGTAAGCTCTCCACTGGACGCCGTAACATCGGTGGGCAGAAGAAGCAATTCAAGTACCATCTGGAAGAGATCTCTTAGAAGAGAAGTGCTTCAATCACCGACGCTAATTTTCTTCCTCTTTTCTTTCTTTTTGCAGTGGAGCCTTTGTCATTGTCAAATATACACCTGTGATACATCACTTTCTTTTATCTATCGAAACTAAACATGGGAATGACTGTTTTCTTGCGTGAGTAATTAAGTACTTGGGTAGGTTAGCCAATATTTACTTCTCGAACTAACCCTGTCATCAGGACAATGGTATTAGTTATTTTCCCTATTTTTTCCTTTTTTTCTGGGAGAGGGGGTCGACCCCACCCCCTGGATCCGCCCCTTGGCCAAGTTTGACCATGGAGTTGGGTATTGTAATCATTCTTATTTCCAACTCCGTGAGTTTGACATAAATCCGAAGGTCACAAGTGGGCGCTAGACAAAGACAACGGTCCACAGACGTAACTGACATGCCTGACGGTTGCTTTTCAAGGTGGGTGTTCCATATCATTGGCGACCTCTGGACAGTCGCAGTAGCCTTTGGTTTTATATACTGTAATTGTTTAATATATTCTTGACAAAAAGAAAGGGCTTCTCTGCAATTACGCAAAAAAGCCAGAAAGAAAAACTTAGGGAAAATACTAACGATCACATGAAAATAAATCGGTGTCATTATTTTAGAGAATCATGCCCATGCTGGTGTAAAGAGTTGGCGCAAATTGCTTATTAAGGTTGCATGATGGAGTACACGCGGGACAGAAGGACGGGGCAAGTCTGAGCATTTCACTGGTGAAACACAGTGTTTTAAAAAGTTTCTATAAAAGTGTTTACAGATGTGTTAAACTCTAAGAACCGTTTTACAGCATCTTTCTGGGGGATGAGGCCTCTTCGGCAGATAAAATATTTGCCAGTTGCCAGATTTAAAGTTGACCCCAGGACCCAAAACGTATACGCCTCTTACCTGCTGTATACTCACCTGTGAGTAATGACTTATCCACGTGTTCTCCAGAAAGGGAAATCGGAAAAAGACGTGCACCTTCTTATGTAGTTCGGCCTCCAAACCGTCCATTATCAAACTGATGATTTGTTGCATCCATGTTGTACCTTAACAAGCGAAGAACATACCTAAATATCTTGATTTTCAAGTATCGTTTAAACACTTTACAATATCAAGTAAGTGACGCAGCGGAGATATCTAACAGCAGAATTGTAGACTCGAGCTACTTAATTTGGACTCAGTTGGACTCGAGTCGCTATTTTTTGACTCGTGACTTGACTTGTAACTATCAGCTTTTGACTTGTGACTTGACTTGGACTTGCAATAAATGACTTGTAAGTTGACTTGGACTTACACATTATGACTTGTTACCAACCCAAGTCAGAAAACTACTAAATCGAACCCATTAAAGATTTAAATTAATAAATATTTAGCGTACGACGAGTCGTTTGGCGCACGACTTCTACTTCAGTTTTGTCTGCGCAATGCCCGGTCTGAAATCACATGGCTGTGGCTTGAAATCACAGAGCTATGTATAAAAATTGTGCCGTGTAATAGTCCGGTTGTAATTCACGCGAAGCCGCGCATTATTCGCTCTCCGCGGTGTAAGGTGCTGTATAATCATAGACCTACATAATTTAACATAGCTCTATGCTTGAAATCTATGATTCCGTCTGTGGCTGTTGCTGGCCCCTACCCTATAGTCATGCTTAATTTCACGCCGTAGCCAAGTAAAAATTCAAAGGCAGCCCTTCGTCTATATGAACCCCGATCTGGACCAAGGGAGGGCGAAATTTTCCCAACAACGGAGACTCCTTTGGTTGGACCCGCCCAAAATGGTTCACAAACAACTATGAAATGCAAGCGTTACGGTAGCATCGTTACCAACAAAATGAACACTCCCCACCAGCATGGTTCTTTTCAACCGATGAGGGGGTGCCTCTATTTAAGGTGGATAGAGCCCTCAATAACGTCGTCATAACTCAACGACAGAGCTCACAGTCATGTAGTCATGTTAATAATGGCAGGCATTGGGTATCACTTGACAGTTGTTAAAGTATTACTGTGCTAGTATGTGCATATACCGTAAAAGCGTATAGTACTAGTAGCGGAGTTGTAGACTTGAGTCACTTGACTTGGACTCGAGTCGCTATTATTGTGACTCGTGGCTTGACTTGCAAAAAAATGACTTGTGACTTGACTTGGACTTGCCCATTATGACTTGTTACCAAGGCAGAAAACTCTTCAATCGAGCCCACTGCAGTTTTAAACCGGGCCTATAAACTTACGCCTTGTGTCCTTAAAATAAAGTCGTTTACCCAATGCCACGTCTGAATCACTTCGCTGAAGTAGTCGTTCACATTATTTTGTTCTGCAATGCTTACGTTTTTCATTGCCCCCCCGACTTTCCTGGGAGCCAATCAACAGCTTTGTTTGAACCTCAAATTGAATTATTCATTTCAGTTCAGACGTCACTCGGCCTAGAATTGAATCCGAAAATTGTTGTGTTATCTGTGCACATTGCAAGTTTTTGGCTGCTTCCCACAGATCATCTACCAAAAAGTTATTAGGTCAGAGACGACGGAGCGCCAAGACTCTAAGAGGCAACAAAGCGTTGTGGTATTGCACCGTGCCACCGCGGCGATAGTGCGACACGGCGCAATGTTGTCGTGTATAGAACACCATAGGATACGCAACTGATCTCTCCCCTTTATGGAATTCAATATCTGCCGTCGCC
>NW_019091657.1:229188-262579 GCF_001949145.1 Acanthaster planci
CCGGGACAGACAGAAATATCACATAGGCTATAGACCTAAAGTTTGGCTGTTAACGAGTAAAGTTACGTCTAGAGTAACTAAGTTATCGAGAAAAACAATCTATTTTGTTGATTTATTTATGTAACCAAAATGGTACTGTTTCATATACACGTTACTTAGCCGATATCAGGATATCATTTCTTCTTTCAATTGGAGTTTGGCGCAACTGCAAAAACGAATACATGGACATCTTCTAGTTCTATTGCTAAAATGAGAGTCAGGCATGGTGGATCGATCGAACAAGGACATGTACATGTTAAACGATCAAGGGTCAAAGTTAAAAATACCACTGCGCAATCGTGACAAAAAAACCAAGGGCGACGCACGACGGGCGACGCACGACGGGCGACGCACGACGGGCGACGCACGACGGACGACGCACAACGGGCGACGCACGACGGCAGATATGGAATTCCATACCCCTTTTAAAACCCCTTCGCGACAGATGACTGCAGACGCCGCGCCTGGAATAAAGTCTAATTTCCGGATGTTTGCGGTAGCCGCATACCACACCTGCAACTTTTATTTAGTGTACGCTTGTAGATACTGGGAGCTTTGCATTGACTGGAAATCTGGGGCAACTAGGAGAGTTGGTCGACCCCACGATACTCTGGCAGTAAATTGGATTTTAATCATCAGAACACCCCCTTTGTCTTTGACTGAATACCGTGGATAATCTCAGTGCAGTGTTGCTGACTCCACTGTCAGGGCTTATGCAACGCACTTTGTGTGGGCCCAAAGCGCGATGAATACAGGCCATTGACATGGTGTGCGCGGCATTGTTTACGGCCCCGCTGGGCCCAGAACAGGTGCACAGCACCCCAGCACCCACGCTGGGGAGCGATCGAGGCCTGCCAAGACTTCGTCCATTTAGTGGACGGCTGATGGCAACTTCCCCCGCCGACGCGACTTTCAAGGCACAGCGGGTGTTCAAGTGCAAGAACTGTTTCAAGAGTTATCACACTTAAATCTTGTGTTTTTCTTATCTATTTATTTTATAATAATGGGAAAGATTCAGTTAGAAGGGGGCTGTGTTAGATATATCATTACATTCAAAAAGGGGGTTTGAATACAAACTTGCAAAAAACAAAACTTAGAAATATGCAAGAAAGTTATGTGCGTACATAGCACAAGATGAAAAATGGGCAAATTTTACGGGTAATATTGACTGGTATTAAATGAAATAAAAACTTGTGAAGCGCCCTCTATGTACATGTACAAGTGGGGGCTGGGAATTGGTGCTTGGCATGCAGGACTACTGGGGTGCGGGAACACGAGCCACGGTGCCCGCCTGTGGCAAGCCTAGACCTTGTGAACTTAGCGGGCGCTGCACGCTTTGCTATGGCCGAGCGTCATTGGGTAGTGTTGTCGTGTGGGTAAGGCAAGTGCTGGGTGCCTGGTTACTATGTTAGATGGGATCCAATACCCCAGCATGAATCGCGGTCACATAGAGCCGGGCTTTGTGCAGTGTGCGACCCAGCAAACTTGGCAGATAAGGCCTGGTCACCTTACTACATGTCTGCGGTTGCCGTTGGCAAAATTGGGGGGAAAAACCGGCAGCCAGGTAGGACGCGGTAAAAATATCCCGCCGTCAAGTGATTTTAATTAATTAATTAAAAAAGAGCAAAAGGGGAAAGAAAGATTACTCAGTCACTATCAATACATTGTCACTTTTAGTTTTGAGGAAACTATCATTGAAGCGATTAAAAATTAGTTAATAATAAACAGCGTCTGTGGAGTCAAGTATAGCTTTGGGTCATCCCCTGCATTGCATTCTCCATAGTTAAGAAAAATTCTCAGACTTTTTTTTTTCCTTTCGTTCACCTCTCTAGATTAGATGTAACGGCAATGTAAATGATTTACCAGCCTTGGGGTAGGTAATCAGGTAAATGTCGTCCTGTCGAACTTGAAATGATTCCAGCTCCTCAAAGACCTGCCTTGGCACCCCTTTAGGCACACAGACTCCCCGATGGTAGTACTCCAAACATTCGCCAACTGCAGGCTCTATACGTGGCAATGATAGCACCATCTTCTGAAACCCTTCGTGAAATTTTAAGAACAGTAACATACAATACTAAATAGTCATATTTTGAGAGGTTACAGAATTATCTTATGTTAAAAAAAATGAAAACTAGAAAAACATAGCAGCCTCCTTGACGTTTCACTTTCTTATTAATTAAATTGCTCTCAGTATCGTCACAGCTATATCAATATCTGTACTGTAATTAGTGTTTGTCTTTTCTTTTCTTTTTCGATAAAAAATGAAAACTTGGGACATGCAAACCGTACGCATGAGGTTTCAGGAAATGCAGGAGTCCTTTCCGCGAAAACACACACACCTGTGGGATTTGAGTACTATGCATCAACACTCCGCACATGCTGTGCTTTCATTTACTGTTCCTTTAACCACCTGTAATGGGCAGAAGTCGTCTTGCCATAGAATATTTCTAAAATATGTACAAAATGTTAAATACACAGAGAATGTGGATAATTAATGGTACAAGCTGTATTCGAACAATTTGTAAGCAGAGCCTGTTCTAACAAGTCCCTGGGTTTGTAAAGACAAATCACATGAAATTTATGGATGATGTGAATTATGATTTTTTTTACCCGATGATGACATTATTCACACAGAATGCCACTAACCTCTTGAAAATCACCTTCATTCTAGTGAAGTATTACATAGAATAAAATTAAACATAAATATTAGTACATAATAGTATCTATTTAAATATTTTGTTTCAAAAGACGTCTTGGTCCGGAACTACGCTTCCTTAGTTATTCGGTCCCAATAACTTCATAACGGAAACAATATATGCACGCCAATCTTGCTTTTTCGAGCCACTGAAAAATCTCAACAGTGTGAAATCTTTTATTGGTCAACTTTAGTCCCCAGCCCTTAAAAAAATCACAAGGCAGTTATGCGCTGACTTGAAAAAACACCAGAATATCTTCCTCATTTCTTGTAACTAAACCCATTGGTAAAATATCAGCAGATCATTCTCTCAAGCAATGAAGTGTTGCGCACCATTAAGACAAATCGATTTTTCTATTAGGCTATACACAATAACCTCTCCAACTGAAAGCCAAATAATGAGAATGGGACTGTGTTTTTCATTCTTTGATGGAGTCGCTTACCGACCGACTGGCTGACCGACCGACCTGGTGACTGAGAAACATTTATTAGGGACATGCCTCTTACTTGAAGTGTAGTGAAATGAACTTTTCTTCGATACAATTTTCTGCAACTTTGTATTATTCTTCAGTACATGAAAACTCTTTTACTTCCCATTTGGTTAAATGAATACGGGCGGATTCACAATAGTGCGCCTCCAAGAGTTTGCAACGCGTTGGCCAGTCACAACGCGCGAAATTTGTCGACCGTTTCCAAACGTGCATTGGGTCGACAGATTTCGCACGTTGTGATTGGCCAACGCGTTGCAAACTCTTGGAGGCGCACTATTGTCGACCATTTCCAAACGCACATTGGGTCGACAGATTTCTCACGTTGTGATTAGCCAACGCGTTGCAAACTATTGGAGGCGCGCTATTGTGAATCGCACGTATTGAAAAGTGCACGTTTTAAACACTAAAAGTTACAAATGTTTTCCTTAACAACCGAGAGCGCTGTTGCTGTGATGTTATTCAGGGAAGACATAGTTCACCGCATATGTTTTCTATTCAAATTGTGAACCTAAAATTTACTTACTGGTAACATTTCTGGGAAAGGGGTTGATGCTTGCTTACTATTATGCACATAAACAACACCGTGGGAGAGAAGAGAAAATTTAGTCCAGAAAAATTTACAAAAAAGCAGGACGTTTTTGTGTACACACCAATGTAATATTGAATCTTTGTTCTTGGGATGGTCGTAGTTTTGCCCATGAATATGGGAATACTCATTTAACATAAAAGCCAAAGAGGCAAATGAATACCCTTTGAAATAGTGGAACAAAAGTTGAAAATAAGGTTAAATTAGGCACAAGGGTGCATTTTGAAGCTCTTTATTAAAACAGCACCTACCCTAATAAGCCCTGTACTTCGGTTGTCAACAGCTAAAAAGAAAAATGCAATGTTTCTTAGAATCACTCTTCGTGCATTTTTACCACAACACGCCCTGCTAGTATATTAATAACCTCTGTTCAAGCCTGGATCCGCCACTGAGTTTTGTCCGCAGTATGGGCTATGCAGATGTATCAGCGTAAACAAGGAATTTCTTAGGCATAATTTAGGAACTACCACTGACGTACACAGCGACAAATGTTTGATCATAAATAGCAGTTTATTCTCTGGCAAAAACGGAAGTTAATGTCGAGAGAGAACGGTTTCGTTAATGACATTTCCCATATAGGCTATAAACACAAGCAATTCTTGTACCTTAGTGTTACAGTTTACCGTTACCGCAGAGAGATACTGTAAAAAAATACATTACAAATCGTAGTAATATCAGTTCAGCCCAAATGACACGTCATACACACGTCCAACTAGGCCTCACGTAAAGCCTTTTATTGCTGTAGCTTCCGTCTTCTCGGTCGGCAAACATTCATAACCTGTCTCTTGATTGCCTCGAGAGCTAAAACTGTGACTTAACAGATGCCTTAGCAAATGTTCCCTAAGAATATTCAAGAGACGTGCATTGTACAGCTATATCAAAGCTAATAGTTACAGGTGTACGTTTATAGTGTATCTTCATTTTTCATGAAGTAAACAAATCAAAAGCCGGGGGGTTCAAACCTATCCTTCTTTATACGCCACAAATTTTCTGTCTTACCGATTCACCTTGAGTTTTATAACGCACACATTTTGTTACCATATTTGCACAATTTGGAAGAGCCATACGCGTCAGAGTTTCTACCTTTTCAAGTTTACACTGCATGAACATAAATAGTTTGCCCGATTCAGGTCGAACTTTTCAAGTTTTAACAGCATGGGTTTCCCTATTACTGTAAAAATCTGTCCCCACAAAGCCGAGAAATGAAGGGGAGTTTAAACCGTTGGTGAGTGTGACGGTGTCGTTTTGACCCCTTCAGGAGTTAAAGTACCCTTAAAATGTTGGTCGGATCAACGTTAGACCCAGAACGTCTACCTTCGTTTAAAGTGATAAGATATGGAAATGTCAAATTGTATGTACCCATCCCTACAAAAAACAAAAGCCATGCAGCAGTGAAATACTACTTAACTAAAGAAACTCCGCTCCATTTTCAGTTTGAAAACCTTGTGCACAGACCAGAAGTACACGTACAGAAATATGTACAAGTGCAAAATGTCATACCTTCATATTGTACTCAGCGTTGTTTCATGCACTTATGATTTGATACAATCGATCAATAAATCGAAGGAAGTCTTACCTTGCCAATCCACCATAGTGACAGTGCGCTCGCTAAGTTGAAGGTCTAAACACAACAGCTAAATTCTCGAGTCTAGCTAATTCCATTGAGCAGGTTCATGTGTCAATTGTTCAAAGGCAAATTGCTGATACCAACCCAACAACCCCAAATGTATGGTGTTCTATATCTGCCATCTAGCATTTCGTATCTCACAACTAGTGTTTATTTATAAAAGGCGTAATTATGTCGCCTCTGCGTGTTAAGTCAAGACGAGTGGAGTACTTTGGCCGCCACCTCGAATCTCCTTTTTTCATAGACTGTGGCTTAAAAATATATCCAGGGAGAACCGGTCTGTGCAAACATAGTTCAGAGTAATCTATTGATTTTAAGGGATCCAGGAAATGAATTTTTTACGAATAATTTTGTGTTTATCTCTGTACTCTTCTTCCACGTATGAAGACTTTTTGACATCTTTTTTGCGTTACGTGAATTGAACGGTGCGATTTTTCAGACATTGAAAATTTACCAAGCATTTCTGGACAGGTGAGGGCGCTTTTGCTTGATGTAAATCCAGGAAGACATGGTTCATGTTACATGTTTCCATGTTGAAATTGTGAACCCCAAATTTGCTATCTGGGAATATTTCTGTGAAAAGGATTTTTGCTGGATTATTGCCATATACTTACACAGCAATAAATTGCCAAAGTAAATGAAATCTGCCATAGCAGTGGTTAAAAAAATCTAGAAATTTTCTGTGCACAAACCAGTGCAACTTTGAGATTAAGTGCCTTGGATGACATCATATTTCTGCTAATGAATATGCAAATATGCATTAGCATTAAGCATCAAAAGCATCAAAATACGGGTTACAATTGCAAAGCAAAAATTTAAAAGACAGTTAATTGAAACCCAAAGATGCAATTTTAGGATTTTTAGTAAAATTTATAAAGATATTTTTATTTCCTGGTTCCTTTAACTACTTTCAATGAGGTTTCAGAATTCCAAGAGAGTTGCCGCTGGGAATAAGAGTTTATAAAAGGGAAGGAAAATGAGAGTTTCCCATCAGCATCAACAGGGTCACTCCTAATCCTTTCTTCTTTCTTTCTTTGGGATGTTTCACAGCTTCATTGACGTAGGCTCTGCCAACCAATGTTTTTTAGTAAGTTTTTCCCGACCAGCACGGAGAGAAAAGCTTGGTTGACGTTGGATTTCACTCACTTATTGTGATATCAATGTACTTGCATAATTAAGCTTCCTAGAAAGTATTTACGAATTTTTTTAGACTTCAGTTTTATACGTAACTAGGAAGTAAATTTCAGTCCCCTGCAAGGTTGTGATAGTGGTGAGTGACGCTTATTAACACACAAAACTCATCCGCATATGGGCCCTATAGATGGATTTCACATTAGCGTCGCATGTCGTAGCTGCGCATATCTGCATCGAAACCTAGGCTCTCTGTGTTGAACTTCCTCGTGCGCGCCCGCGGAGTCAACCCAGTACCTGCAGTATCCGGTTCGTAAGTGTGATACCACTTCAGTTTAAACCACGCCCGCTGCAAAAGATACACGACCATAGCAGGTACGTTAGTTCGCGGTAGATTGCCATTGTTTTTTTCTTTTGATTTCACGGGTCGAGTCGTTCTACAAGACTCTTCAACAAAAATTTGCAGCCTGAAAAGTCTGAATTTAACATACCTTTATGTATTTTGTGTCTTAACTCCTTACTTTCAATCGTCTGACCGTATTGAGAATTGAAGCTGACACATACAGCCTCGTTTTCAAACGCGGAAGTGCGCCTATCGACGCTAAAAGCTTCGTATTGGGATCCCTCTATACGTTTCCCCAGAGAGCGGGAGATTCAAAACTTGTAAATCCGGCGTTCGGCGGCGCGAGTTCTTGTTTGGGTATATCAGCAATTTTGTTTATGAAGAGTACTGTATCAGCGTTCTGAGAAAGCCTACACTATTTATCCTCTACTGAAATGCCCTGAAGAATGTTGTCATTACGAACACACAAAAGAAACAAATAAAGGCTCAATCCGTCTCCTTGACGACAACCCCGCTCTATCTTAAACAATTCTGATAAAACCCGGTGCGGTCTTTAAACCATTACTGAATAAAGGGTCCTAAATTGAAGAGATCCAAGATTTCAACAACAAATTCGTGTGAGACTCAATTTAGCACTTTCTCAAAATCAATTAACAAAAAGACACCAGGAACATTACTGTTCTCTGTATAATTAAGCAAATCATACATCAAGCGAATATTCTCCCCGTACAGCGTCCCTGCAAAAAACTTTTCAATTTTCATGGATAATTGTGGAGAGGCAAGTTTTCAGTCTCTCTGAAATACAACCGCAAGCTAAATTATACGAAGTATTCCATAACGAAATCGGTCTTCAGTTCTTTGAGAACTGACGGGGCTTATCCCCGTTTGGAAGCAAGGTAATGATAATAATGTTGGGTGACTGAGAGTCTGAAATTCTTTAAAACTTTCAATATTTCCTCACAAGTCAACGGGTCGCTTATTTTTTCCCTCGTAGAATTTGAAGGAACTGGGGGGTTACACTGTCAAAAACAGACCGAAGATTAACGGTTTGCTTTGTTCTGAATACGAGTATAATTTCTTGTAAAAAAAAAACGGGCCTCCTGAATAATTTCCCCAGAAGTCTTTAAATCAGTACCGTCTCCCTTAGTACTTCTGCTAATATTCCTATCATTCCAGTTACGCTTCTCCAAATTAAAAAAATCCTTTGGTGGTTTCTCTCCATGCTCCATCCACCATGTACGGGATCCAACCATAACACGGTCCATTTTTGATTCACGCAAATTAACAAGACAAAGTTGTTTCGTTCAGTGCACCCACCAAACTGTTGTCACCGCTGGCAATTCTATTTGACAAATCTTTAATCTCATTCAATATTCAATATTAGTCTCCTTCTCACGAACTGTTTTCTCTTCCAGACAGCGTGAGAAATTGTCTTAGACATGATTTACATCAAAAGCATTTCTAAGAATAGCTGGTCATGTCCCTGGGATGCATATCGTGTAAAAAGGAGCGAGAATATGGGAAAGCAGAATAAGAATCGATCACCTCGAAAATAATTTTTTAAAAACCATATCAACATAATCCTCATCTGAGAAAAGCGAATTGTTAAATTTCCAGTAACCGGCCCCTTTTCATTTGAGTAAAATCCAAACAAATGTCAACTGAAGAATGATCTGTCCGGAACCTTGGTTAATATCACATGAAACTAGATCAGAACCGAGCTCAGACGAAATTAGAAAGAAGTCTAACCAAGACCGTTTCAAAGAGGAATGCTGTCTCTTGGTAAACCCCTTAGAGTTAGGATTTTGAATATGCTAGGGATCAATAAGATCAAGATTTCTACATGAACTACATGATTATTAACATGGAGATAATTCTCACACTCACGTTCAGTATCTAAAACTAGATTCCAATCACCACATATAATTGTATGGGGATTGTCGAAACCAAGAATAATATAATAAATTTTGTCGTATAAAGTAATAATCGTAATGCTAAAGCCTTAACTCTCCAAACTAAGAGCCAGAAAATTCCCATTTCCATCAAAGCTAGAATCATGAATTTTAAAATCGAAACAATCATTTAATAAAAAAGCCACTCTTTTGGCATTACTTTTGTAACAACTAAAGTAACAGTCAAGCCCTAACTCAGCTCTAAACCTGTCTTGCATGGAATCTGTACAGTGAATGTCTAGCAAACAATAGATTGAATACCATTTAGATCTAAAATAAATTCCCAACAATTCTCCTTTTAGAGTGGTTGGCAACATTACGGCAGTTCATGGAGGCAACTGAAAAACAACGCAATTGCCCTTTTGTGGCATTAGAGGAACTGGACATTTTTACATAGTGTGCCTTTATATGTTGGGCGTCGCCCCAAACACGCAAGTCCAACAAAAAAAGAACAAGATTGCTACTCAACTGAAATCAGTCCAGCTGACGGACATGGACAGCTTAAAAAACGAGAGAGAAAAGGCCGAGACCAAAAACGAATAAAATAAGTTCTTACCACTCCACAAAAGAAAGTAAATCATCAGAACTGAACTAGATCTCATAGCCCTGAGCTTTTTGCAGTTTATAACAGCCACCCTTCCCCCAAAAAAACAGCATAATTGTTGTGTTGCCATAAAGCCACCTAAAAAAACTCATCCCGAACACCTTAAATAAAACGCACGACTACTAGATCAACAGATGACCTGCAGGACATGACCGAGAATTCAGGAGAAGGGGCTAAACCTACCGGTATAGTCTACACATGAGCCAACAACTTTTGAAAAATTGAAGAAAAAAATTCCTCATTGGATACCAACACTAAAAAACACGTTTATACATAAGCAAACCCACAAAGAGAACAAGGGTTAGCACAATTTAATTATTCTTGACGGAGCTCGAAGGCCTTACCGCTGCCCAATCTCCATCGCCCCGCGTAGACCCTCAACACTTGATACCTTGGTCACCATAGGGCCTTCATGCCGTCTCTCTAACATTTCTCTTCTTCCCAGTCTAGAGCCGTTAGGTCATAACGGTCCAAGATGTACATTTTAGACCCCTCCGAAGCGCGTCACCGTTCCTTCATTATCTTGACCTTGTCCTGGTAAGACAGCAGCTTGACCAATACATGCACGGGACGGTCGTTCCTGTCCTGCCCATCACGATGGGCCCTTTCAATGGGCAGAGGGTTCAAGCTGAACCCGAAGCGAGTCTCGAGAATGTTTTTCACCTCCTCAGCGCAATTTTCGTTATCAGACCTTGTAACACCGACCACTTAAAGGTTATTACTCCTTGAATATCTTTCTTGTTTATTGACCTGTCCCTTCATCTTGGCTGTCTTTTCCGTCACAGCCACCAGCTCAGATTTCAGAGAACCAACGGTCTTCTCTAAGCCGGACCTATAGTCGTCTCCATCTCCACGATTCTTTGATGTTTAAATTCTATAGAGGCCGCTAACCCGGTCTCGAGCTGTTGTTGACCCTCCACCAACTTCGTCAGCGAAGAGCGGACAAATACCTCAAAATTTTCTTGGTTTTCAGCATTTTTCTCGGCCGGGCACAACACCGATGACACATTCGAGGAAGGACGTCTGTGCACAGAGCTCCGTGCTTTTTTTTTTTGTAGGCCTGCATGTAGTTCCTCCACCGTGTGCAGCCCACCATGCCACCGAAACTACGTGGTGGCAAAAGACACGGTACCGCTGGGGGGGGTGTCGTCTCCCAGCCCGTGGAATCGGGAGATGAGGAAAGCCGAAGTCCAGCCGAGATAAATTGGAATGTATTAGTGGAAGGGTCTGTAGCATGCCATCCGAAGCAATAATGGGCGACTCGCAATACAGTGTGCCACCAAAAGTGCCGCAGACGGGCCACTTTTCAAGTTTACAGTCGACACGCTGCTGAGATAGAGCGCACTTTGGTACAGAACTTGGGGATATTTGATCGAGTCATTCCCCACACCATACAAAAACCATCATTTTTACTGCCTAACACCCATTCTCACTCACCAAATTTGAATTTTCAACCAAGATAAACCAGACATTCTGAAAAATTAGAGTTTCCCGCGCAACGCGCAGTTAGCGAATGAAACTTTTCGACTTTCCATGTCAACATCTTGGTGGCACATTGCTTTGTGAATGGGCCCTGTGTGTAATTGTTTCCTAGGCGGGTTAGGGGTAGTTATGATATCAAGACCCCTGCGCATGCATAAGAGACATCAGGATTCGTGTTACGGACGTCGTTGAAGCTACCAGAAGTAAAGGTGCAGTCGCGGCTTTTTTACTGTGCCGGAGGTTTGTGAACAAAACGCTAACCTATGGAAAATTACTACGCTCTTTGATACTTTTGTTGAAAATATTCAATAATTTCAGTGCACCACATTTGATTACTGCCCACAGGTTACTGTGGTGATCATTAGGAACAAGCCTTGCAAACCCCATGTCCCATGTAATCATGAAATAATTAAAAAAGCTTGAGTTTACATTTAAGTCCACAATTTAGTGCAGGCCGAGTATAAGCATTCAGGAAGTGCTCGCCTGGTTTTTGTCGCTTTGTGCGCGTATTCTAGCGGTTTCTCTCAAACAATATTGTTTGTAGAATTCGACAAAAAAGAGAGAAAGCCCCAATTTTTCTGGAAATTGTTATAGCATTTTTAGGATAGGAATTTTCTTTCACAAGAACAGAAACACGATGAGCATATGCTGCTTTGTGATGCCACAGTGTGCACAACATTTGGTAAGATTAACTCTGATCCTCAGGCATGTCAGGATTCTCAGGAAGGGCTGTCCTTTGCATTTCATTGATAGATTTCTGACGATTACCTTTCATATAAACAGAAACTGAAAGGCAATTGAGACGTTCCTGACCCCTTCCCACCCCCACCCCCCAAAAAATCAGGTTGACAAGGCATGAAGTGCATGCACTTGAAAATTGTGGAGAATATTTGCCATACCAAAACATTGACACTAGTCTGACTGGGGGCCTGCATGAGAGTAAAATAACTCCAATTGTTGGCCAACACTCTGTTAAAAAGAAGTAAAATAAAATTCATTAGGCGATTAAAAATCAATACAATGCGAGCCAAACAAAAGTTTTCAATTACAAAATTGTTTACAAAGAATGAGCCAAGTATTGGGATAAAAATCTTTATGTGATACGAGGCCGTCAGGTTTGGTCGTGTTAAATCGCCAGTGAGCCTTGTACATAATTGTACATAACCTATTCAGAGAACTGTGAAAATATTGAGCTATAATTTACGCTTTCTTCGGTGCTAACGTGGGACATGAACTCTATCTGCAAGAGTTTGTGCCTACTAATCACTATCGTAACCCTTGGGCGCTATTCGAATGTGGTGCACCGAAATCATTGAATATTTTGACGAAAATATCAAAGATCATAGCAGTGCCAGTGTTCCATAGGTTGGTGTTTTGTTCACGAACTTTCGGCACGGTAAAAAAAAAAGCCGCCATTCTACTACTAGTGGCTTCAACGACGTCCGTGTCACGAAAGCTGATCTCTATGAGTAGTACGCATGCGTACGGGTATTGATATTATAGGTTTTCCCGGCCAATTTCAGAAAATGCGCAGCATAATTTGTCAAACAAAAATTCAATTTGGCCTGGATTTTGAAAACGACAGAAAACCTGGCTTCTCAATTCTCAAAACAAGCTTTCAACTTCGTTTGGCATCCTTCAAATAAACGAATGTGCATTACGTTTCATTTAAGAGGTTACAAATAAGTGATTGGGATTTCAATTTAACGTATTTTTTGCCAATTGTAACCAATAGGCCCCATGCAATCTTATTTATTGAAAATCTGTCTTTTTCCGTAAACTGTCGGCATTGAGTGTTCATTTTCATTTGATGTAATTCAAATTAAAAACATTTGCGTTCAAATTGAAATATATAGGGTTACAGAAATCATGACACCACTTTGATGATGAATGTAATGTTACTCGCGAAGGATTAAAGTACACTCGGAAATGATGCTGCCATGACAGCTTCCACTTTCACCGAACCCCCGATTTGTGCGTTTAGGCGCGATCGTTCTGTTGGGGACTGAATCTGCTTGCGCTCAAGAAGGTACTCAGTTACTGAAAGCTTGGCAATCACATTTCCAGAGCACTGATTTTATATTATATTCTTATCAAGGATTATGGTGTACACCTATTTGGGTCGATGATTTTTCTGTATCTTTCCGTTCGGCCATTGCAAGAAGACCATGTGTGAACTCTTATGTGATTATGGTCAAAACGAACCGCGAGAAAGACAGGTTACCGGTACCACAGTGTCGGTGTTTGTCGGTATGTTTTTATGGAAAGCATGAATGGTCTTTTTCAGTCATGAATATTCAAACATTTAATCATCTTCAACTAAGAATATAACTTCTGTTAACACACACATCAATTCGAATTCTTGACCAGGCCTACCTTAAATATTACACTTTGTGCGAAATTGCTTGTAGATTTGAGTTCAAATTAAGATGAATGCAGGATTGCAGAGATGCAATCAATATCGCGTAAAAATGAATGTCAACATTCTAAACCAGTGCAATATCGTGAAATTGCACGCTGACTCTACATGTATACGACCGAACGCACCCTCACTGAAATAAAATTTTTATTTGTTAAATAGAAACGGGGATTTGAATGTTTGTTCCATTTCGCACGAAAACGAATGCTGCCATTACTAATTCATCTACACATTTTCTGAAATTGGTCGGGAAAACCTATATAATTACCCCAAAACCTCCTAGGGCAAAAAAAATTACGCGGCCGTATTACGTAAATAGAGCCTAAAAGTAAAAGGTCACGCAGCGAGCTTCCGGAACCCTTGCGTGGTATGCCTGTGGGGATTTCACATTAGGCCGTTCCATCACGTTCGATAAATTTTGGAAGAATAATTCCTAACTGAAACCACCCCGGGAAACATTCATGTTCAAATTTTACTTTTGTCTTCCTCAAGTGATACTTAGGAAATTTACCTGGATGTGGTTTTACCTTAGAAATTATAAAAGTGTGTAAAATGTTTTGATCTTTTTTTCGGCTTTTATCGACAGACCACCATAAAATTTCAAACCGTAAATGTTCCTCTGCGTACGATACTGCCGAATTACACTGTTCTTCGTGTATTTCAGATTTTTGGAAGTGATAGGTCAATTTTTAGCAGGATTTTTCTCTTTTAGGCCGGGTGATTTTTCATTTTCTACAAATTGATACTAGCAAATATTTCCCAAAGCCCCTTTTCTGGGTTGGATTTCTTAAGAAGTAACTTAAGGAAAAGATACTACAAATTATGAAATCTTTGCACGTTATTTTTCCTATCCAAGGGTTCCTGAAGTGCGCCATCAGGGGTAAACTTTCAGGCTGTGTAAAGTGTCTTGAAGTGAAGCGACGTGTGTGCGTCGGTACGGTTCGGAAGTATGTGAGCCCTTAGCCCACGTTGGTTGAGGTGTTATCCTCCAGTAAGAGAGACCGGTCAATCAAAGTTGATGATACTTGATGTTGGGTTTATTGATTTCCAGCCTTAACAAAATCCTAGCTATAACAAAATCCAGTTGTGACAAAATCCCAGCAGAAACAAATGCCAGCTGTAACAAGTCCAGAGTAAAAATAACATGTATCGCACAGTAATTATCTGTGATTAATACAATCATGTTTGATTCAAATTATAAATTACAAAGAAATTCTCACACGGTCTAAGGATGTGGACACGCATCAAACTCACCCAGCACCTCGCCAACAATCTCTGAATTAATTACATGTACTTAAAGTGCTGCATGCGTTCAAGGCTGTTCTGCAATATAACATTAAATTTTAGTATAAATAAAAATAGCAATAATAACAGCACCAAAGGAGTGATTGTCTGCAAAGTAGAATGTAAACCCATAATGATCCGAAGGTGTATTTGTGCAGTTGTGTCGCCCATTGACAACTTGGAAAGATTATAAAAGCACGCGCGCACAAGCTGTGAGTCCTGGGTCAGGGGTCACAGCGGAAAAGTACAATGTACACGTTATATGCACCCATGGTGCGCGCGCGCCGGTCCACCCGTGCCGCACTGCACTACAGGCACGTACATTGAAACGACACAGGAAACACGTGAGGAAACGTTACGTGACTGAAGTCACTGATCTGACAAGAAGCAAAATGTCCCCAATTTACAAATAAATACTGTACATGGCGTTCATGAAAAGGTCACCAAGATACCCAGTGTCCCCCTACAAATAGCGGATATTTACCAGTTGGCCAAATTGACTACCAGAACGCTGGAAACTGTGTGCTTAAGCCACAAACTCAGTGTTTCCCTCGTCCACGGCCCGGCATGATCAGGTCAAGACGGCAGTAAAATGGGCGGAGTCCCAAGACTACTTATCAATATTCATGAGGTCCCTACCGTATCTATTATATGTTTACATTTAACGCATGGCTCCAGATACGACAGAGGAAGGTACGAAAGGCAAGACACGAGAGGGGAGATATGAGATGGCAGATATAGAACACCATACAAGAGGAGGGATGCCCTGCCGATAACATTTCAGTAGGGGTTGGGTTGTGGTTGTGTAATTACACTACTCAACCTTTCTTTCAGAAAAGGCTCGCTACCCTGGCAGTCATTACAGCAGGGGGAGTATATAGAATGTGCTTTAAAGTGGAGACATAATGGGTCGAATAAACCTCTTGTCATTTACTGTTACTAAATTAAAATAACAAACAACAGCCTCCAAGGCCTAGCAAAGGAGCACAAGAGACGGCTTGGGGTAACACCATGTGGGTAGCTTACTTTATGGAAGAGGCATGGTTCTGATACTTGAGTGTTAATTCGACGTTTCGACAAGTGTTGTTGGTTAAAAATAACCAAGAATATAACATGTGACCGTTTCAATTTGGGCGTCAAAGATCACCCACGAACTTGAAGATAGAAGGACATTCATTAAGGAGAGAATGTTTGTTTACTATTTATTTGATTGTTTCTTTGACTTCCTTTCGACTGCTTCACTCAAAGGTTTGTTTTAATCCGAATGTGAGACTGCTAGTGATTTTTCAAGTACAAGCACTGGAAAAGAAAAACAAACTCCGAAATAAACCTACCTGAAAAATGTGAATGCCTCTATTGCTGAAATACTGATATAATACAGCACGGTGAAGCGATGCAAATTAGCTGCATGATTATCGCACTGCTGTTTGCTATGAATGAAAGACAATCATCATTGTCTTTTCCTTCCTCCATGGTAGACTTAATAATCCTAACCCTCTAAGGTGTATGTAGCATCATATTGAAATTGAAGGATTGAGGACTATTAGGGTTAATACCGTTAATTCCTGGGTGTAACTTTGATCACCAACGAGAAGGTAACTCCACGCATTCTACCATTCTCATGAAATGGAAAACTTCTGAAGACCAACTGCATTATATCCAGCAAGAAATGAGACCGAGGGGTACCCCTCAACATGTCCAATCACTATACACACGCTAAACTATTGTTACCTAACACCCCCCCACACACATGTCTGAAAAGAATTGCTCAGATTCCAGTGAGACAATGACCAACATAAAGCAAGGGGAGGTTCTCTCTGTCTCACATAATTGCTCGATATGTACTGCATACATGAATGGTTCAAAGGCAACAAG
This sequence comes from Acanthaster planci, assembly GCF_001949145.1. The sequence goes on from NW_019091657.1 coordinate 245,717, forward strand.
CTGATCAGTGAGTGTACGGCGAGGACAGGGTGTTACATAATATAGACCCCAGTCTCCGCACATTCCCTACGATGGTCACTCTTCAACCAATTCGGCCATTTTGTACACGAGTTTACCTCGTGGCTTTGTAAGGTCACTTGCTTTTATCGCGGGTTAATCGGCGAGTAGGTAATCCGTGGAACGTTTGGATTTAAATATCTTCCAAATTTCCTTTCCTGCTTGTTGCTTGTTTTACGAATTTCGACGATTTGGTGCTTTGGTGTTGTCAGAAAGACGGCCAGCCCGTTACCTCGATTACGTAATCACGTTTATAGTCGGTATGTTCACCAACAATTATGGTATCAACACTAAAAGCTGATAGTCCAACAACAAATACATTCCTGCTCTATTAAATTTTATACATATATTGACAAAGAGTAGAATCCTGTTGCTCGGGAATATGGCGCAGTTTCAATACATGTAATGGTTTCTAAAGCTTAAGAGTAAAGAATATCGATAAATTGGTTTATTTGCTTTAGCGCACAACATTCAGGTGTTCCTTGCTCCAATATACAGCAGATAATATGCCTGAAGCCTTAAGGGATTCAATTCAGTATCAGCGAACGTACAGTCTATAAATAGGACAAGTAATGAGTAACGTACCTTTACGTCGATATCAACTAGACTTGCTTCCAGCTTCCATCCGGTTTCTTCTCACTATTTACGGCCATGGGCTATGAAAATAATAGGGTGGAAACCAATCTAATGCAAGGCGATCATGTCGGATCGATAACCTACCACTCTGATTAATTCATTCGAATAGCGACGATAACGAAGCCAGGAGCAACCATTATAGGATCCAGTTACAGCAGCGTGGTTTGAAAGGCAGCCTACATGATTCCCCAAATCTAAAAAAAAAGATTGTCGAATTTAATTACTTAAAATCAGTCGCTGTTCTACAGGGTGTTAAGGGGGCTTTAGCCCCCCCCCCCTAGGCCCTAAAACGAAAAAGCAGTAGCAAAGATTAAAGGTGAATTTACGTGCGAAGGGTCCAGTCCCCCCCCCCAAAAAAAGGCTCTAGAACCGCGCCTGCTTTAATTCTAGCTTATTGTAAAGGAATTATGGTCCATCTGCGAAATCTCTCCGCACGATTGCTTTTTATGGCCATTTGTAAATTTACTTATTATCTTTAACAAATTTCCGTCTAATCTTGTTAACATGTCGTCCTGTATTCTAAAGCTAATGTGTTTGTCCGGCTTGAACATCGCTACCAAAGGTGACAGGGCAGATGCTACCCGCCTTTTGCTGAAGTGCACCCTCACCGGTGAGAGAAAGACAGATAGTACCAAGTTTTGCAACCGGGTTCTTGCACGCGTTCGGGGTATCCACTTTTTATAATGGAGATCAATGGTACAAACGAATGTCAATTTCGATTCGTTCCTGATCGGAGCGGATAATTGAAAAAGAACTCGCACTATTTGCCATGCTTGTACTTACGATGGGATCCTTGCTTTAATAGCCTACGTCTTTGGCGAGTTCTTCGGAGTTCAACACGACGTCGTAACTAAACAAAGAGCTCTATGCTGTAGCGACGGCCGATGATATTTTGAGAATAGGCCCATGTACAAAATAGAAATAACGAAAGACAGTAACCATTTGTGTACCATATCTAACTTATCTATCAAGAGTACAGGTTTTCCTAGATCTTGCCAATTAAAAGTTTCTTATGTCGTCTACTCTTGACCCAAAAGAAGTCCAGAAGAAAGCGTTCGATAAGGGCAACAACTGCACATGAACACTTCAAGTACACAGCCTAATAAAAGCAACTGCGCAATTATTCAATTTGATGTTGTCAAATCATACCAAGTACCAACGAGGGCATGAATATTCTACTTCCTATACAGCAGTACTGGACGTTTTAATTAAGGATACAGATTACCAACGAAAAATTACGGCGGTGTTCATGGGGTACAAAGGGGGCTGGTGGTTGTGAAACAGGTGGTACGTAGTAAGCATTCGCTGTGCTCTGGCTATGGACATATACCGGGCAGGCCAGAAAGCGGTAATTGCCATATGTTATAGCCCAGGCAGTTCAAACCCCTTCTGTGTCCTTCCTCCATGGTCACAACAAAGGCGTTGCAAGTCCAGGTTTTTTTAATGTACGTCCGTGGCTAGAAAGCCATGATGGCTATGGCCAGGTGTCCAGTCAATTTTATCCAAGATTGCAGCTTACATTTTGTAGCAAACTAACGCGGTCGAACTTCACCGGGTTACCAAATTAGAATGGGTTGGTAATATTAGTAATCCCAATTGTACAATTACACTTGCAACTTTAAATCCGAGAGATTGGGTATAACACCATTCAAGGAACTTCAGGAACTTATACAAATTATACACGAATCTCCAAAACTCTGAGCGATTCGAGCAAATAGTTCTTAACAGTTCAAGAGCTCACTCGGTGAAAACCCGATTCAAGGAGTGCAGTATACAAGAGAAAGACTGTGAACTCGGAAGGTGTCGTAAGTCCGAAAGGCTAATAGTTCGGACCGTGTCGATCTATGGCTCAGTCTAGGCTGAGATGGTTCAAAAATGAAAATGGTCCAAAGATCCGGTAGGTTTAATCGATGGTGAAACCTGGCATAATTTGCTAGGTGTAGGAAATTTGGAATATCCGGAAGGTTTGGAATATCCGGTAGGTTTTGAAGGCTTAGAAGGTTTTGCTGGAGTGATATATAAATGCGCACTGTAGGTAATTTGCCAGAATATTTGAATAACTGAACAACTGGACATAAAGTCGTGGGAACAAACACTATGCCAGTGGAGGAACTAAATAAAACACTCTTACTGTGGCAACCATAACCTTTGGTCGATAATTCTAACTTGCGAATACATGCAAAATTCTCTACACGAGAGCCTTTAAAGTTTAGCTGCAATAATTATTTCCAAGACAATTTTTCTTCAACTCTGTACTCTTTTTCAACGTATGAAACCTAATTCAAACTTCCATTTGGTTCAATGGATTGAATTAAACTTTTTAAAACATTTAAATTTCCTTTGCTTTCCAGGAAAACTGAGGGCACTGTTGCTGTGATGTCATCTAGGGAAGACCACAGACACAGGGCGTTTTCGAAACGGAGACTTGGGCTCAAACTTCAATGCTGGCAGCCATTTTGAAGCCCCCATTCCAATCCGAGGCTTCGAATAATGCTTTGAATTGGAGGTTCCATTTTTTCTCCAAAACGATACTAGCCTTGGTCAAGGCGTTCGTCATTCGTCGCAGCGCAGCGCGCACCGTACCAGCCGCTCACTGACGTGGGTACCTGCTTACGTACTGTACATGTACATTACGTACCTGTATACATTGCAAAATCAAGGCCAAGACCTCACGCGGCCTAAGAAATGTGCAAATCAGATGAACCAGGACGATCACAAACGCCTTGGTGCAACTGTCCGCGGAATCTGTATTGGGCGGTGCTCGTTATGCTAATGACAAGAGCCGACGGGTTAAGTACGCTTTTGGATTGGTTCATTACTACATAGGAACTGCATAATTCAAGTTGTCGTAAGGTAAAAGGTTAACTGATGACCACGTGGCTACACAAGTACATGTACATTATATGACAAGTGTTTTTGGCCAAACATGCAGCTTTAATCCCTTAGCAGCCAACAAATTGACTAGATCCTGTATCAAAGACGTCAGAGGAGAAACGATTAACGCTTTTGGCTTTGTATCTGGTCTGAGAGCTCCGAGCAGAAAGGTGCAGCCTGAAAAATAACAGATTTTCCGTTGTCTGTGGGCAAATTCACGAAAACGTCGTGACCCCGCAGAACGTATTCTAAGGCTTTTCGCTGCTCGGCACGAAAACCACCCAACTTTTATCTGCAGGGAAATTCAAGCACGATGCACGACGGGGGACGGACGACAGAAAACGGCATATGTGGAACTGGAATATGGCAGAATTGGGATACAACAAAAACAAGAGGAGACGGACGACGCGCGACGGCAGATATGGAATTCCATACTGAGGGACGCCTTGACCATGGAGGAAGGAAAACATGCCTTGACCAAGGCTACATGGATACGAACAAAACAACACGTACACCAAAAATTAGAAAACAAATAAGGAGTATCAATGTAAGTGATATATGCATTTATCAGTATCGGGATACTTCGATATGTTTACTGCTGACTGAACTTGTGTAAAAGGAAATGTGCACGTTTTGCTATGAGGCCCCTGCCAATTGACTGAAAGCGGCAGGCTGGTCCCACTAAGGCCTACTGTTTCATGTTAATCCAGGCATTTGAAAAGAACAGGTTTTAGCATAGTAGGCCTAGGCCTGGTAAATTTATTATTAGTAATGACATCAGGATTCCTCAAATGCGCCCAAGGCACTGTAGCTCACGTAAAGCCTGGAGAAACCTGCAGAGGGGAATATGGTGTTCTATAGCCGCCAAATTTGCGTGGTGTCGTCCCGTCATTTCTTTTATTTAACCGAGTGGTATATGGACTCAGTTAAAAGTAATAAACAAATAAAGACAACAGGGAATGTGGTGGTACGAATACTACATTCAATATTTTATTTACAACTTGTACAATGCCTCAAAGTGTGAGAGAATTTATATTTATACAAATAAAAAAAAAACCACAGTCAATGATCTCGACCTGTAATAGATATAAGAAAGAAAACTAATTATTAAACACACAATTTTTTTCACATTTTGATTTGTTAATTTAAGTTAATTTTACAAGCAAGTGCAGTCTAAAATATCTGTATCTTCCAAGATACAAGCTTGCTTGTTTCATGCATCTAGCATGTTCATGACAATATAACATATCTTATTAAATGTGTACTCTAATTTCAGATTAATCCACAGTTGCACTTATTTCCATACAGTCCAGCACATAAAGAAAGCGCTGTTAATACAAGTCCTGTTTACAACATATGCAATTTTAAGTCCCAATTCCTTGTACTTCTAGTTTCCCATCATTGGCAATAGAAAGTATTATAATAAGATACCTGTGTAATTTATAAAATCCTAGAAACCGTGTTAAGACAGTTCCCTTTATGATTCTTGTGGCTTATGGAAAGTAATAGACAGTGTACTAGTATATCAGACCTATCAACAGCGTCTAGCTGGCAGTACGTAGAGCACTGCTACACTTTAGGTGTGAGGAACTCAAGGATTGCTGTAAAAATACAAGAATATTTATGAAAATATACGCAGATAAGTAGAGGGCATTTTGAACAACCTGATAAAAAGTTTATAATCACAAGTTTGCTCAATCGCAAGCCTCTATTTCCCATGTATTCAAGTTCTCTTAATTTAATTTCATGGTTCTTCGTATTATCTCTTATGTACAGTAATAACTTGCAAAGGCCTCGATTATCTTTCCCAAATACAAGATGGCAAGGAACATGTCATAGCTTATGCTAGTCGAGGACTTTGAAGGTCTGGAGCAGCAAGCAGGGAGCACAACTTAATACTTGAATAGGGAAGAAGACTCTGGCCACCAGGCAAAACGTTAAAATAAAACGAACCACTTGTGAATCCCACTAAATTGGACCATCTTTATTGATGTGTTGATCAAACTCGAGAGACAATTCCATTACAACAATAAAGACAAGTCTCACTTTACATCAATATAAAATTAAGTATCCAAGGTTTAAAACTTAAGACCAGAACAAATTAAACTAGAGACTGAATAATAAAACCCCAAAACTAGAACTGCCCAGGAGATGAAACCCTAAATTTGAGGGAGTCATGGTGTAACCTATAAAAGAGTAAAACAAGTCATGTTGTATCATTTCCAATAATGCAGTTGCCATTTCAGCAATTACATTTACATGAACTGTCTTCCAATAATTGATACATTTATACACACGAGTAATGTTTATACCTTAAATCAGGCATCCACCGAGGGTTGGTCATTCCACCAGTACTGCACCAGTTTTCCATTGACGACATGTACTTGGGCCACACCCCAGTTGAGACCACATAGCAGCCCAAATAATACAGGCTGATGCAGTGAGCAGAGACGACAGAAAGAATCACACTGCCCATTCCTTTCTAGGGCATCTTATACTCTAGTCACACTTGACTGTACACAGTACAATTAAAGGAATGCATTGTATAGCTGTAGACTATTTTTCAAGTTTAGTTGGCAATCTGGTTTACTGCATGCTCAGCAAGAACTTGGTACACTGACTTGATGACTTGGACATGCATTTATGAAGAAATTCAAGAAAAATCCCTCCCGGTATGTAGTTGCTGTCCCTCCCTTGAATATATGTGAGCTTCAAGTAAAGAGAAAACAAAGATAATTAACAGCACATTTAAGAAAGATCTTGTTATCATTACACTGTCCTAATGACTTCAATCTAAATAGAATGAAAAGGCGCGCTGGGAGATGTGTTGGTATTCCTGCAATAATTTGTGCGTAATAACCCATAGTAAATTTTAGATAAATAACCCATATAAACGGCTCCACTATTTGCTAGAAAATGCCCTTGACTGAATAAAGATTTCGAATGATAACTTACCCAACTAAATACTTCTGAACCCCCTCGGATGTATGATGATTGCTGATTTGAAACCCTGGTCCGAATTCCGTGAAGCGCGCCCTCACGAGACGGCCGTGAAATCGTGGCACTGCTGCAACAATAGCTGAATAGTAACAGTTGCTATAGGTCCATGAGATATAGTGAACAACTATGTGATACATACAAAGATGGTACACCATTGACTTGCCACAGGCAACTGATTACATTTATGATGTGTGTAATGCATTACGCGTCCTGCCGCCGCATCGTGCCCTGCTGTCTTGCCGTCGCGTCGTACTGTCCCATCTTACTGTCTCGTCGTGCTGTCGCTTCGTGCCGTCGACCTATTGCCTCGTCCCCTTCAGCCGTACCGTACCGTCGCATCGTGCTGTCACCTCACTGGTGGAAATAGGGGGCGCCCTAAGAGACGGAGTTAAGTTCCATTAGATACCATTATTCATGATCAAATCTTGTAGGCCCTAGTGGTGCATTCCACCAAATCATTGGATTTCTGCGGGTGAGCTCATTAATATTTTGTGATCCCACGGGGCTTTCACAATAAGACATGCCATAATCAGGAGGGATCATACAAATATTTGTATAAATCCCGAATTTAGGACTGATAGTTTCCAGTGGCTGGTGACCACTAACGCCAACAGAGGGCGTATGTCACAAGTCCTGGAAAAAGAATGTTTCATGCTCCTTCGCTGCGCTCATACGCATGAAAAAAAGTTTTGTGTTTTACACCGACTCTAAAGGAGGAGGCAAGAGAATAGAATTGCATTTCAGTCATTTTATTGAGACAACATGGGAATACGGGTCTGCATGCACTGCAATCTGAATATCCAATTAAATTTAATTGCAATGAAAATTTACAAACAATACTGGCGACCAAGACATGGTGGCTTTACAACAGCCTCGGTTGCTTCACAACAGCCTAGGTAGCTTCACAACATCACGGCTAAACTTTAGCCTTAATTAACAATTTACAAGCTTACAGGCTGCAATAAACTAACTGCCTAAGAAAAACGATTATAACTGTGAAATTACATTCTGTACAATTTTACAACTGTACTGCAGAAAACTCACAAAGCATAAATTATACAGGGTGTCCCAGAAAAATTGTAACAACTGAGTTCGGATGCCCCATTTTCAAGACAATGGTGTTCAGTCATGCATGACAGGGGGGATACCATCAAGGTATCATTAGAAAGAATACTGCTTCTACTTTTCGGAGATCCTTATACATTATAATCATATCTCATGGTTTAAGCACATTAACCCCTTTACATTATTTAAAGCTAATCGAGTGGCACATCGTGACCTTAAACTGTGAAGACCGTAATCACTAGTATCTGTAATACCAATTGATTTCAGAGCATATATAATTCTCTGCACCTAGTGTAAGCTAGTGGTTTATTCCGAGTACGCTTGTAAGATTTGGTGGAAGAACAAAATTTAAGGGGTAAAAATAAACTCATCGTCCCAATACCTATACCGGGTCTGTGCAAAAACCTTAGCAAAATACAAAATGGCGAATGACTCTCTTGAGAAAATGGAATAAACGTCACATTACGCTGCCTGAATGTATAAGTTTTTGATTTAGGAATGAAATCCTCATAACCTTTGCTGGTGGGAAGAACCAAAATATGATTGCATTTCATTTCTGCAATTTCATTCTGTCTTATATACACATAACATGTAGTGCGAAGCTGCACAATCATCTTTGGCAAAGATGTCCAGTATTTTCTTAAGTTGCTCCAAAGTTAAAGGAACCTTTTGAGCCAGAGGGTGGTGAAGATCTTTTCTGAAACTAATCAGCATAAGTTGAACAAGAGGAGAATCTACAGTATGGATGTGAACAATCATTAAGGAGTGAAGCCATTTTATGGTAGCAGCAGTTGTTGTAATGACACTATCAGAATTGGACCTGAACTTGAGTTCAGAAAAATAAACTGTCAAAACATCTTCCCCTACTGGAAACAAAGACGAAATTTATTCTCAACCAACCATTTTACAAAAAGTCGACACCTGTAAAAATATGAATTGCATGTGCCCTCCGACTTGGAAGCAATAGCCTCACACAACAATTATTCCTTACGACCGGAAATTGCAGGTGGAAATTCTAGCCAAAAAGGTTGCTGGAGAACAATCTGTGTAAAAACAAAGGATAGCATTACCGGACACTATATACACTAAATAATCTGAATTTTGACGGCGCCCACTAGATTCTCACAAATTCAGATAACCCAAGCAAAGAATTTTTATTTCTTGCATGAATTAGGGCAAAATTTCCAGGCACTGTAATCATGTCTACTATGAAGGGCTTGAAGGTTGTCCGTAATATTGGCCAAAATGGGCTGGACAGTCACCACGGGAAAACCAGAAAAAATGAAAAAGAACCTGGGGAATTAAGGAAACCGGAGGAACTAATAAAACATTTTCAGCGGACCAGTCTTGCGCAAAAGCGTCAATGGCTTCGGCCCCCGGATTCCTAAATCTGGAAAAGAAATGAGGCAATTTGGCATTATAGTAGGAAGCAAAACAGTCGACGGTTAAGGGACCCCACCTGTCAATGATGGATTTGAAAAGTTCATCAGAAAGACCCCAATCATCAACGTCTAATAATTTGCTGACAAAATCGGCTTGTTCATTAAGAGAGCTGGGAATCCATTCAATTTCGAGATAGATTTGGTTTTCTGAGCAAAAATAAAAGAAAGCCAAAGACTGGAGATGAGGTTTCATGCTGCCAACTTCAATTACTTTGGAAGCCGCTTGATTATGTGTGAAAACTTTGACATGAGATTTTGCGATCAATAGCAAGAAAGAACATGATGAAAAAAACACTGTTTCCAACTCTTGCCAAGTTTAACTTTTTTATTTATTATCTGAGGAAACTTTTTTATCGGCCATGTGACCATTACTGCAAATAACAGCTCCCGAGGTGAAAGAACTGGTGTCTGAGCTGATGATTTTGTTCATTTTGGGAGATAGAAAAAGAAACATTGGTTTAAACGAGAAACATTCTTGTGCCAGAATACGCCATTTGCGAGTTAAATTTGAATAAAATCTGGCACACTGAGGTATCTGATTACACGTAAACATAACAATTCGGGGCAAGCTTTTGCTTAGCGACCACCCTCTCTGGAATGGACTGGTTCCTTTGTGCCCTTCTTTTCCATTGAGAACAGTGTATTGTTGCAAGGCGTCTCTTATGTAACTAAGGAAAAACTTGCCCCGAATCACAACGTATAGCAACAGTGGCTTTAGTACAGAGAATTCCAATTGTTATGTTAACGTAATTTAAAGAACTCAGTGTACAAGATTTTATTCAAGTTTAACTCGCAAAAGGCTTATTCAAGTGAGCTCGGATAGACAAGAATTATCAAGTCTGATGATCTTATCCTCATCTTTAGCTATCGCTATGGTGCTTTGACTATTTCTGGACATTAATCTACTGACACTACTGACTACAGGAGATAAAGAAATAATCCGGCTAACTACAGAATGTAAATTCCTAACCAAACAATTGGGGGATGATTGTAAAGAAACAATAGCCGATTGAAGTTTTTGAACACGATGATCCAAAACCTTAAGAATTCCACTATTAACATCCCAAGAAATGCCTAACCAAACAATGGACGAGGAAGGCTTCCATTTACTTTTGTTAATGTTATAAACGAAACCAGCTTTCACGAGATCTGATTTTACATGAAGCGATATATCGGCGGCTAATTTAGACTGCTCAGAAGGAGGAAGATTGGAAAGAGGAACAACAACTAAACCATCATCCAAATACAACACCATGAAGATGCCTCATGAACGCCAATGAGAAACAAGGGGCTATTTTAGCTTTGTGAAAACTAGAGGAGCAGAAGTTAGTCCAAACGACAAAACTGAACTGACAATACTTCTGAATGCCACCTATAATCCAGGAAAAGCCTAAATATTTTTGAAATTGAGGATGAATGTCAACGTAATGATAGCCGGATTTGAGATCGAATGAAAATAGAGAATTTGGCTTGAAATACTGCAAAACAATCTTCCAATCTTTGAATTTGAAGTGATATTTTGTGATAATGTTATTCAACTGACTCAGATCTAAAATCAGACGCTTTTTATTCGAGGCTTGACACACCACTGAAAGAGGGCTAGTAACATAAGAGGGGGCCCCCCTATCTTGATAATTCTATTGGAAGCCAGGAGTTCCGAAACCGACTCTGTGACAAAACCATAATTGTGGAGAGCTGAAGCGTTATTTGGTAGGAAATGAGATGGGGGCTCTTCTGAAAACCATAACATAAGACCCTCCCTTGTAATGGACAGAATCATACCAGGTGCACCAATACTGACCCAAATTTCAGAATGCAACTTGAGTCTTCTGTACCTTTGACATTGACAGTGTCTGAATTTATATCAGGATAGCGATCACAATGTACACTGTATATGTCGGAAACTTTGTCAGCGACAGAGCTAGGACTTGGATGATGCTTCAAGTTCCGAGTTTGCCGAGTTCTGAGGTTGCAGTGGCAATGGAAGGAGTAAAGGGGCGAAAGGGCAGTGCAAATTGACCTGGGATGTCTCTGGCAGGAGTGGGAAAGGGTTGATATCTGAGCCTGGATCCACCTTCGTATCGTGCAACATTGGAGTACTTGTGTAGCAGCAGAGTACATGTACATGTATATTGTTTTGTCAATTAGGCACTCCATACTTAACAACTTCCGTTGTCAATGCATGCTGGGATTGAAGGATGTTATGTTAATGATGTTAAGATGGCTGACACGGTGACAGTGGATAATGATGATTGATTAAAACCTTTTACACTTGAATGGAAAGAATCTGGACCAATGGCCCAGGTTGCTGCAGTTGAAGTAGTTTTTCTTACAATGCTCGACATGCCTGTAAGTTACAGGCATGTCGAGCATTGTAAGAAAAAAGAATACCAGGCAAGACATCTCTAATAATATACAGACTGAGCGATAAAATGCTACATGTGCCAATGGGCTCTTCCAAAACTTTGGCAGCAGTTTAGATTCTTGACATGGAACAGCCTTGAGACGATGAGGGGTCAAGTGATATAATGTTCCACGATCTTATTTTAAAGATGGCGACTGTGAGAGCAAGTCCGTGAGATTGAATGGGTGAAGATGAAGGCAAAAAGACTGGAAAATACCAGGAGAACATGAGTGAAATCATTCAATAAACGGCACTAAGAAAGTGGAGAGGTAAGGATCATCTCTGTGTGCAAAAGAAATTGCGCCCACGATGATAAGTAGGTGCGCCGAAAATTTTCAGTACGCCGACACAAAATTGCGTATACGGATGTGTGGCTAAGGATAGATCGGGAGTGACAGTCCGTGCCACACTGGTAGGGCTAACTACAGCCCTATTTGTGGGGCTACCCCAGACCCCACAGCGGTCGATTAAAAAAGTAAGGACTCGGCGAAAACGCCTTCTATGAAACTCTTTTGCGTGAATGGATCACTCACCCCATCAAACCAGCGATGTATTACTTTGGGCGATTTCCAGTTCGTAGAAGTCTGTGAAATTTTGGTTTTGATTTGAGCCATTCGTTTACTCATGTAGGATGTGTCCTTCCTCCATGGGTACGGGTGCAGTGCACTGATCTCTATAATAAAATCTGGATAGCGCATTGGCTGTTCTTAATCTTGTTGACGTCAACGGCTGCCATATTGCTACTCCCAAACAACGAAGCGGCAATGTAAACATTGTACATGTACATGCCACCATGATGCCACATGTTCTCCATGCGCGGACGGTGCCAGTTGTGGGCCGTGTTTATCCCATATTTCCCTGGTCACTTTCACGAATGACAACCCAGAAGCACATCGTGTTGGGCACTTAACTGCAAAAATTGGCAGGTCAATGGATGTAGGCAAACATTTCACGGTAAGTGACACAGTAAAAAGAATGACGCTTCGGTTAGGCCGTGGTCATAATGGTTAGGCCAAGCCATAGCATAGGCATACCGTCATCGACAGTGGGCCCTAGCTAGGCCTACATGCTAATGTGAGACGTGTTCGGACACGGAAATTGGGACAGTAGGCTTGGGGTTAGATGTTCGTCCGTTTTCAGGAACAAAAAGGTTAACTGTGTCAAAATAAAGCCTTTTCAATAGGCTCTGGGTAGGCCTCGGGCACACTCCGTAATTAGTCAAATAGATAACCTTGAAATTCGGCCCCATACTGGCCTGATGTTCATGCACAAAAAACACAGCTCTGACAAGAAGTGACAATTTTTTGACTCCCCTAATACTTCGCACACAACCACTGAAGATGAGGCAGGGCAGGGTACAGTCCGTTTTCCTTGTAGAACTATCATGTTGAAGTTTAAAGGCAAGACAACTTTTTCCCATATTTAAAATTTCCTTGGGGCACAATTCTCATCTGAAAGTGTGGATCATAAAACAAGGAGAGATAGGCCTAAGTGCTTTAATCAATTCACAGAATCATGCTTTGATTAAGACTGGCTAGATTGCTCCTCTTAAACTTTGGGGGGGGGCCCTGTACAGTTACTTTTTAACCATTTTCATCATCTACAAAATCTCAGCTGTTTTTGTAACTGGGCCCCGAAGCCTACACAGGTGGTAAATGTAGCTTATCATATTTCCATTTACTAAAGAACATTTCACTTGAAGTTCTGTATTGGCTCTTCATGGTCTGACGTGTAAGCAGCTGTTCTCTGAGTATCTAAATTTAAGAACAATTTTATACTTAAATTTTCATGCATCTTTTATGCAAGATCTGATGTGTAACATTTGGATAGGCTATTGTTTTGGAAAAAATTTTACTTCTACCTAGTATAGTATGTGAATTCCCTGTGTACTGACCATGCATGTGACCACTTCTTAAATATAATTTTTCTATTTGTTTTGAGCAGAAGTATCCCTCTCATCAGTTGAAAAGAGCTGTGTTGGTCAGGAGTGCTCATTTTGTTGGCAGGGATGTGACTACACCGTGTACACTTCGCAGGCATGTGTGAACCAGCCAAGTTCAGTTACTTGGTCCAGCTTGGGGCTCATTGCCCTTATGATCCATTTTGGAAAGTTTAATTGGTTTCAGCACATCATAGTGTATATACATGTAGTTGTCAATTTATTAATTCATGACCTGTATTGAGTAGCATGCATTTGTTGGATTAATTGCAATACAAGTGTGTGGACATAATTTTCCCATTACCCTTTTGTGTTGGCTCACTCTTACTGATGAAAAGTACCCCAGGTTGACTTAGTGAGCTCTTGGTCATTCAGTGTATGGTTTTCCTTGAGCATTGCTAAGAGTGGTTCAATTCCACTGGTACTTCATGAAGTTGTGAGACACACATTCAGGAACCTTTGTTATTCTGCAGCGTCACTTTTGACTTACATGTACTTCACAGAAATGTTCAACCAAGGATTGCCTATTTAGAAATTCCAAGTGAAGGCACCACCACTTTGCTATTACCTGGCAAAAAAACCCCAAAATATAATATTACATCTTCACCTGGAAAGTTTGGGACAATTTTAACCCTTTTATACCAGGTATACATACATTACAAGGCCTAGAATTTAACAGAATAGGCATGATATTATTGTTCTCATAACTATTGTTACTCCACAGCTTTTAAGAAGAGTTGCCAGATCCATTATTTGGGTGAAGGACATTTCAGGTATTTTTTGTGTCCTGTTCATAAATATGCATGAACATTTCTTCAGTTTAGCGTGCAATATTTCTTTGTTTTATGTTATAATCAGAAATATTTTCCAGTCGACAAAGCTGCAAGTAAACAACAGATTAGTCCATGAAATGTTAGCTTTGCTTATTATACCACGTAGCAGATTTCCACTACAATATGCACAATAATTTGTAATCACCAGGAACAAGTCCATGGTAGTGAAATGGAAGAGGGGGAGTCAAAATCATTAACAAGTTTCAAATCATCAACATTGGGAGATTTTAAACAAAGATCTAATCTTTTCGTTTGAGTAGTTCTGATTGAAAATCCACATTTGCCATCTTGGCTTATACTCCACACAAGCCCTGTCATTAAAAAAAATGTTGACACTGTATAAGCATATGTACTATTCACACTGTCTATGTGAATACATGTCCAAATGGGCTTGAACGATCATGTGTGCATTTAATGAGTTTTAAAATTCAGTGTTTACAGGTCACAATTATTGTGGTCTTATGTCCCGGGTACATTGTAAAATACTCTCTCCATAAATATTCACATGTACATACATACTGGTTTATGGAAATAGCCCCACAGGAAGTTGGAGGTGGTCATGCCAGCTATTTGAAAATCCTGTGTGCTTGTAAGTTGTATTGCAATTATTGTGGCCTTTTGTACATGGTATATAACAAATTATACTGTCTGTGTTCCACAAATATATATGTATACACTAGTTTATGTAAAAGGCCTCACAGCTAGTTGGAGGTCACGGTGGTCATGTACATTTGTTTTCATTTTAAAACATATTGTAAATGTTGCAATAGTAGCCTCTTCTCTGACACTTCATGAGGTTCACCTTTTGTAGATATTTATGTATACATACTGTTTGCCAGTCAACTACACACACTTAAAAGAAAGTGTTCCACCATGTGTTTATCTTCACTCTAGCCTAATATTATTTCTTGACTTCCCCACTGAAATGCAAGTCAAAGCTGTAAAAAGAATGCCCTTGGTTTACCTTCAGCAATTTATGGACAACTTTTGGTCAAAACAAGTGCTTTTTAAAATTTCATGCATGTCACTTGAGTGCCACCATGAAATGTCTCCAGTGTATACGTGGTGTCAAGGGATTGGGATGCCTTACACACATAGTGTTTATGAAACTCTTTGTCACATTTATTTTTACATTTAAGAGAAGGAATTGAGAAGAATTCCACACGGACGTGGCGGACGCCGCCTGATATTCCGTGTGTAAATCCTAGGCTTTCTTTTCTAAGTAAATGACTTGGTTTTTCACTCCTAAATTAATCTTTTCTGGACACGTTTATGCTTATTTGTCACTGTATGTCCGTAGCTGGAACTTTTCACAGGAATTTTACAATAAATTATGTCAGTCGGACAATGATTGCGCGCGCACACTGTACCGGCTTGCGCAACATGGCCATCGCCAGTATCATGCCGGGCCTGTTCGGCCATGGCCTAAGTCTCCGTTGTCTCGGCAAGCTACTTACTACACATCGTTACAATTCATTTGTGATTCTTGTATGACTCGCTGAGAATGATGGTATGAATTGAATAAAGGCTGGTTGAAAAAATACAACTATCTGAGCCAGAATGTGGGGAATTTAATACTGCATGTCATCATAACTTCGTACGTTACAACTCGCCAAAATGGGATTATCCGGGCGGCCGAGTGGTGGCGTCATTTTGTTTGTGCATGCGCCATCATATCGATAGAGATCAGTGGTGCAGTGCCCCAATTCAAGGAAAATTCTCCTTCATGCAGAGGCGCACAAAAAGTCACCCCCCCCACAGATTCTTTCGAAAAGAGGGGTCTGTTTGGGCCAAGAAATGGTTGGATTGTGCTAGTATGGCCCATGATCATTCAGGGGCACCTATCTCGGGGAAAAGACGACAAAAATGTGATTGAAAATTTGTCAAAAGAGCCTCTGGAAGGTGAGGGATGTCATTTGAAAAATGGCCGCTGAGAAGAATTGGGAACATTGACTTTTGGGGCGGTGAGTTTGTTTTTGGCGGATAATTAAAAATTCATTGGTTAACCTACTAACGATTGAAAAATTGAAGGACCAAACAACACATTGTTTTTTGTTTGAGAGGCCTCAGGGATTTCAGTTGCCTGCCATGGGGCTATCTCGTAATGAAGCCAGTGTACGGACGTGTACACATGCGTGAATGCAAGGAGTGTGTCGAAAACAACAGCCGTCGGGTATTTGCATGGGAGTGTGTCATCATCGTGCTGGATGGGGATTGGACGAGCGAATGGCGTGCGCTCCGCGCGCCACGCTATGTTTGGCAACGAGTTCACACTCGATCCCAAGCAGAATATGTATTTCGGTTCACCATTCATCAACGTTCATTGGCAACGTCATGCTCTGGGACGTACGTAATAACGCTGTTTGGTTCCCAGATCCCGACTGTGTTTGGCATCGGTCAGCAACACAGATTGAAGGGTCCAGTCCACTAATTCAAGCCCCATTGAAAACAGTGTAAACTCAGCACTGTTCAGGGCCCAATAGCATGCACGCCAACATCCCTGAGATTTCTGAAACACAAATGAAATTCTTGTCTGGTCACTTATCTTTCAATTTCTTTTCAATTTTTTGTGGGTTAACCAATTACATTTTTAATTATTCCCACAAAACAAAA
>NW_019091658.1:9027-33426 GCF_001949145.1 Acanthaster planci
AAATGGGATTGAGCTTTGCCCGGGCTGATCGGAAGCGTGACAAGTTGGCTGATTAACGTGTTGAGTAAGTCGGTTGGTTGGTTAGCCGATTACATGTGGGATTTGTTGGGCGCGTTGTTTTAGCCTTCTCAAAAAAGTGATGATTTTGAGGATATTTTATCGATCGATAATAGCTGTGAAGATTGCGAAGACTGCGGGATTGCAAAGACTGTGTAAATTATTTCGAATGCTGCTTAAATTTGATGCATAAATTGCCACGTGTGCTAAGATTGCAAAAACTGTGTCGATTGCGAAAACTTTAAAGACTGCAAAAATTGCCAAAAATATCCATACTGCAAATATTCCCAAGGTTGCGTAAAATATATAGTGTAAAAAACTGTTCTGTAAAAACTGCTCCAACTATAAAAACTGTATAAGGTGCGTAGGCTGCTGCATAGATTGTTTTTATTCAATACATTGTGTAGATTGTAAAGATTTTTACAACTGTAAAGATATATCGGGTGGTGTTGGAATTAGAGGTGACCACGATCCAGTTGAAGATGATAGATTGAGTTTTTACGCTAAACGGGGTTGGGTGATAATTACCCATTTTTAATTCTTTTAACGACATTAAATCAAAAGAATTCAGGGATTCTTATATCTATGACTGGGTTTATCTTAACCGAACCGTTAAAAACAAACAATTCTGTCAATTACTATTTTTACTAAATTCAACATGAAAATGATTTACATAGAACTCGACAATGAAAATATTAATATAATATAAAGTGAGACCTTGTAGAATTTCTACGGGTCTTTTTGCTAGTGGGTGGTTAATTAAACTACACTTAGCGGTCAGCAAACTACAAAACCAACGTGCACACGACTAATACGGCCCCAATCGTCAGAGATAATTTTTCTTTAATTGTCGTGAACTTCTAAAGGTGTCTCCTTTAAATAAATTTTCCTGGTTTATTACATAAGTCTCTTGACTAACAGGCTGCAAGCCCTGTTTTTGCGTACTGCAACGAAGCTCAGAACTGGTCTATACTCTGTACTAGGTCAGGTTCCGAGTTAACGAGACGTTCCACAATGATTAAAAATTGTTCTTGGACGTCTAACCCCGTGCCAGATGCCAACAGCGAGGTAACGAGATTTGGTAACGCCCACGTCGGTAAAAGCAGATATTTCCGGCACCAAGTCCGACCACCAAGCGTTTGTGACGGCGTCAGACTGTTCGATCCAAGTGACAGTGTAAAGTAGAAGCATGACCAGATCCGTTTGACGGGATATAGACACCCCAAATCCCATGTAACTGGCGCTGGCGTAAACCCTGTTGGGAATCCCGAAGTCGTGCAGGGGGTCGTATATAAGGTAGTTTTTGCCGGAAACTTGAACATTACCTGCGTCCGAAGCGGTACCCAAACTGAAGTAGTATCCAGAGTTTCTCGATAGAAAACGACACGGGAGAAGTTGGTAACAATAAAGGCGCTGGAATTTTTATTGAGTTAGAAATCGGTATGTTTTACAAGCTTTTTTCAAAGCTGAAAGCTTTTTTCAAAGCTGAAAACTTTTTTCCAAGTTTATACTAAAAACAGGAAAACAAAATGAATGAAAACCTTTACTCTACTCTGTCGTTAAGAAGCGACAGTAAAGAAGAAACAAAATGTACAGACCCCACAAACTTTAACAAATAAAATCCCAGAAATTACAGAAAGTAAAAAAGAGAAACAACGTACAAAAAATTAAGAGGTTGTTGACCGCGATAAATTATGTTGAATGTGGAGTCGAAACGTTGGGTGTTGTTTCATGAGCTGGGTTTCAGATGGCATCTCTGTATTAAATCTGGGCGCTCTTTCCGCTCCTGTGTGGCTGGTTTTAGAAGGGACCTGCATGTCGTAACTTTTGGAGCGTTTGTTTTATTCTGCTATGCGGGTTAAAGATGGAACGTGAAATTGAAGTACGATCAATAGGAGTTTGGGCTGATGCAAAACTTAACATTATAGAAGAATATGTGTCTCTGGCAATAAATGACGGGACATCTCTCACGAAAAGAATTTGTGTTGATTATGTCAGAGCTTAAGAGGTTTGATCAAATCAAGGAGAAAATCAGAACACGTGGAAGTACTACGCTTCAAGAAATTAAAAACCAAGACACGGCAGAAATTGAACAACAAGTTCAAGAGAAAGCAAAAATTATCGCAAGGGAAATGATTAATAAAGAAAAAAAGATCTTATGAAAAAAATTAAAAAATCATATTAAGCTGTACTAAAAGTCGAGTTGATTTTGGATTTTCGCCCTTCCCTTTTTGCCCTTCCAAAATTAATTTACACCTCCCCGACGCACATCCATCTTTGAAATAAAATAAGAGTTGTTGAATCCCGGTGGTTCCCAGGCTTTCCACCAAAGCCGCCAGGGTACAGTGCAAGAGCTACCCCTATCTCACCTCCTTATCCTGGCTTGGTGAGCTGGCCCAGCGACTGGGGTCATTAAAAAAGCCAAACCTTTTTTTAGAAAACCTATAATGAGGAGTACTTCAGTTCGGTTCATTATGCGAGCTCCTTCTTTAGTTGCTTTAAAAATTAATGAGGCGTAATACCTTATGCTTCATTATTCTTTAAACGCTGCTAGAAATGGTACAGCATGTTGTTTGTGTACCTTGGTTTCAACTCGAGGGTTCAGCAAATTTAATGATTTTCATTTTGGAGGTGTGACGTCTTCTTCCATCTGGATAGCGAGTCCCAGTATAGCCTCTGCAAGACCATTCCTATAGAATAAAGGGGGGGGTGTTAAAACCACCAACAGGGAACAATTTAAAAAAGGAAAAATTGTACGAGTTGAACCCCAAAGCAAGCAACAGTATTTGACCTTCGCTGGTGTGGCGGCAGTGAGAGTCAGACATAGATCAAAAGTTGGCGCCCATGGTAGTCCTTGCTGGTTTTTAATTTTTCGCATGAGTGAAGGTACCAGTAGATTGTTACCGCACCAGGGCGAAACGTGCGTCATGACCTTGGCTCAACGGCGGCGGCTTGTTTACACATATAAATAAGACATTAAAATGTTATTTTGAAAAATTTTTCTTGGCAGGTATCCAGTGGTTATTTTAAGGCTGAAAAATATATATTTTTTAATCTTTTGCTGGTTAGGTACCTAATAATATAGGCGTGGTCTAAACCCGGTGTATTCCCTCTAAACTGCTTCGTAAAAACTTCAATCTGAGAAAGAGGCTAGGGTCCCTCGTACTTCTGTTTTGATGATTTGTGCCTCTAATAGGGATTAAAAAGAGGCTTATAAACAAAAAAACGGTGCAATTTATATTGGAATATACAACGGAGACACCCATATGATGTGTGTGTCCATCAGACATGTATTTCAAACATACATCATCCCAACAAAATAATGTGAACTTTTGCTCCAAAGTTGATATTTAGGCCTGCACAACTTTAGGGAAGAAGATTCACAACAGACTAACAATATTTCCAGAGTGCAGTAGAATCATGCAATATAACAATTTGAAAAGGCTTTTCGTGTCAAAACCACATCCGGGGATATTCCACTCTGGTGTTTGTGAAATACACGCCAGTCTCAAGTCAGGCCTGTGGGACTCGTTTCATCTCCTGTGGCGCGCCAATAATCAGTCGGGGTGGGGTCGGACGGAATTTACCCCCATGATAGCTCATGCTCAACATGCTCAAGTCCCCCCTTGTTGCACCACGGGGAAGTGGGATGTACTACCACATATGAGCTAACAATTTTACAATAGATATATTGTCTCTTCGTTTGTCAGAAAGTAAACCAAAAATTTAAATCTGGGAGAAGGGCTCAAGCCCAGCGAGAGCTCCCCCGCGTTCCGTGCGCCACTGGCCACCTTTAGCACTGCATACTCCTTCCCTGAGATATCCCGACACAAACATAAATGGATGTTTGAACACTAATGTTTACATAAAGAACCACTCGAAAACTTTAATGACTTATAATGCTGTTTCGTTATTTTATTTTGTAACTTTAAAATGATTAATTTCATAATTTTCTAAAACAACAAATATGTTTATATTCTGATAATAAGAAGTTTTGATTACAAAAATATGCACTTTGTAAAAGGACTTCGACAGTAATCGTTCCACTTACGTCAGCCCGTGTTGGAACAACAGCGACTGTTTCAGCACAATTAAATGTTGCAATGTCTTGTCTAGCAGATCACTCTATTCCAATGTGCATTCAAGTCTTAGTTGAGTTCTTTTAAATTACACTAAACGCCTCTGCATGTATTATTCTTTCCGAAAGACATCTGGATGACTTAGATTTCACAACACATAATACAAACAAGTCAACATTTACACAACACCGAGATTATCAGCTACCAATACATTCGTTTGTTCCTTCAAGAGGCATTAGGATGTTTTAAATATTTTTATTCTTTCACGTAATGGTGCTTAACTTTTCTTCAGATACACACTGGCGCAGCAGCTCTATAAAGCCTGCTTAAAAAATTAAGGCAACCTACTATAATGGACATTCATACACTGAATTACATCACAAATCAGACACATCTCATTACAAACACATGCACAAAACATTTCAATACTCCATTATGTCCAAAATGCTTTAGGACCATTGAAAATACATGTACATTTAAAAGAAAATTTATGGGTCGTTTTGATTTGCATGAAGGAACGAATGGAAAAGACATTTATACACTGAATTAGATCGAAAATAAGATATAACATATATCTCAATTATAAACACAAACGCAAAAACATTTCAATACTCCACAATACACATTACCTAAAATGCTTTAAAGCCATTATAAGCACATGTACTTAATTATTAGCGAAAAACATTTACATGTAAAATAAACTTCACGTAGTCGATCAGGAGGGATAGAATCGTTAATCATTGACAAAAAATAACAGGTCCGAGTTTCGTGCCCTGAGGAACTCCAGCATTGAAAGTGTTAACCAGTCAGAGCAAGTAGAGTGGAATCTTACACATTGTTGGCGATACAAGAGAAAATTACAAATCCACGAAACGATCGCAGTTCTCACTCGTAGATCGATTAATTTAGTTATAGAAACAGTGTATTTCTATCAAATGCCTTTTTGAAGTCTGTAATTACTACAGAAGCTGATGATTTGGGTTTTTCAGCATTAAAACGTATCGGTTGAAGCATAATGAATCAATTTGAATGGAATAAATATGTGCTTGGCTGGTCTTAAACTAACGTTCCTCAGATCAAAAAGTCAGTTTGGGCAAATGTGCATAAAGGCATAATGCGTGTCATTACATTGAATTGTGGTGAAAAGCAAGTCCGTTTCGTAAAAAAAAATCTGACCTGTTGGTGCGTCAAAAATTCCGGAGAAAGGCCCAAATTTAAAAACATTGGTTCTTTTGAATGATCTCCAAAATTTAGGATTTCAAAGACTTCACGAATTCCTTCTAACCGAACTATTTTTTTGTCAGGGCTGAGACACTAATTTCGTTAAATAACGAGCAACAAAAGAGAGAACGCAAAACTATCCTGTCGGATAGGACCTACGGGAAATCTGGTCCTTATACCTCAAATCACCCACTTCATGATTCGCTGTTGTTTTGTGCTAAGATATGCTCAATATGATGCAAGAAATCGTGTAGGCCAGGGTCTCATTCAAAGATTATTTTCCGTTGCTCACATTTGTGATCCCATTTAAAAGAGGAGAGTTTGTCTCTTCAGTGATGGCATTCCAGGCATAGTGAATATCCTCAGATGTGGTCTGGGGTGCACACACGGCGAAGCGAATGACAAATTGCTTATTGAGATGACTCCCAACTAGGAACACTTTACCTGTCTTAGTAACCCGCCGTAGAAGTTCCTCGTTCTCAACATCTGTGCCCTGGGAAAGACATTGATTACTATTATCAATTTTATAATCTTGACTGTTACCATCTCCATTATCTTCGTCACGAACATTGTCACTGTCAATACTGTCCTAATCGATAGTGTCGTAATTGTCATCACCGATATCCTCACACACACTTCCATGTAAGTGCAACATGTACAATCTAGCCCATGCTTAGAATATTTATAGCCTAAACGCTGTAAGGAACTGATGTGCAAAATAATCCCATAGACAGGCAAGTGAACGTCAAGCCTTTAACTGATGAAATTTCGCTTTTCAATCAAGAAGATTGGTAATTTTTCATCATTATATAGGTGAAAATTACTTTGATATATAGTTCATTATATATTAAAGTAATAAAAGTACTAATTCTAGAATGGGACTTCCACTGTAGGAAGTAACCTTCCACAAAGTGACAATACTTACTGACCTTGAGACGGAAACACACGAGGCCAAGTACGACATCAGCTACTATTTCAAATCTTGCATCTTTCCGCACTAAAGCTTCAAACTCATGAGCCAAGTTAACTTGCTGTGAAGGAAAATAAATTTTAATTTCCATTAAAAATGTCTCGTTAAGGAAAAGAAATACGTTAGAAATGGAGATTGAAATACTCAGCATAAGTTTCAATGAGTTTAAAGTTTAAACAAGTAAGACATTTACTAAAATGGTTTCATACAAAAGTAAATATCTTCCCGACATTCTGGCATTAATTACGTCATGATTGCAACAAGCCCAGTTCACCATCTAGTGAATATATGTATTCTGTATTTTTTGGCATAGATAACGTTTAGTGTACCAGTAATTATCAGCGTTTCAGTGACGTGCATCGATACAGTTTCTCAGTGTGCTTTCAGGCAAGTCATACTCATTTTTAAACTGAATTGCCAGTCTTCAAGAATAGCTTTAATTGTCAGGTTTTCCATTACACCAGAAAACCCCGGACTCCTGTAAAAGGGGGAGTACTGGTTTTAGAACCAAAATAAGTTATTAAATGATTATCTATCGTATGCGTATCTACGTGGGTGACTCCAAATGGCTGCCAAACATGTCAAAGCTTAGCCAAATGAGCAGTATTGAATGTGCAATATTGACTATTCCAGGATGAGGGGAGGACAAGAAATAGGCATTAACTGAAAACCTCGGATTGCTGAAATAAAATGTCCTTCTGACCTTTCTAATATGTTCCTGAAGCTGAGACACACCGAAAAGACGAAGAACAAACCACAACTTGAGAGATCGAAAGCGTCTTCCCAGCGGTATGTGCCAGTGCTAGAATTGTAAAAAAATATTACTGACACATTGACCATCCGGAAACTCTTTTGAAGATTTAATTACTAAAGGGGTAGCGTAAAATTTGAAACTATGCATCATCAACTACAAAATTCTCCATCTGACGAGCTGTACTTTGTCGAGGATTCTTAGAGCCGTATGCCAGGTTTGGGCAATGGCTTTTCGTTTGACTCGCCATCAAAACAATCTTAATTTTGCATCGATGAAAACACGAATAGTAAAAAGCAGATTAAAAAAAAATAGTTTTACTCATAAATGAAGGAAGTTGCACATGCCATAAAAAATTTTGCTTTTTGAAACTATGAACATTGTTCATTCAGGCTCTCTTTTTTCTTTTTTACAGAGGTTCAATAAAGTCTAGTTACTGTGGACATAAGCGTTATAATGTCACGGGTTGTATTTCGTCTAGTAACCCACTGGTAATTTCTTTTTATGACACTCACTCTATAATCGACGACTTTTCCCTCGTGCTCGTGCTTGAGATAGGTTGGATCAACTTGGAAGGCACCCACTAGGTCTGTCTGGTTTCGGACCCACATGGCTGAACAATCAAAGTTCACGCGCATCCATTTGTGCGGGTTAAAGTTGAAAGAATCTGCAAGCTTCAAAACCAGACCAGGAACAAACTATGATCGTATACCGTTGTGACTGCAAGCGAACTAAATTAGAAACAGTGCTTGGAAGATGTGACAGTTTTACTTGACCTCTTATACTGTCTAAGTCTATCCATGTTGAAACAACAGGGCATATTTTTGGGGGATTGTCTAAAGAACTTCATTCGAGATTCAAGGTTCAAGATACTTTATTGTCGATTAAAAAAGTTTTCACTCGAAATTTGCTCTCCCAGTGTTTCAGGAAATAAAATTGCAGTATATTACATGAATGTTAAAAATAAAATTACCAAGTTCAAAAGCATTAATTCAAACCAGTTTCAAAAATATTGAATTCAATTACATAGTGTTACATTACAGATAGGTCACTTGGGGGGAAAATATAACAATTTAGAAGAAGGGGGAACAGCAAAACCCTCGAACAAGGTGGAATGACAAAACATGAAACATGGAAAAGAAAAATAAAACCAAAAACTACTCATCTAATAAAAGATGCATTAAAAATACGGATGGCCTGTGGTAAAAAAGAGGATTTCATTCTATTTGTTTTGCAGGAAAGTTGGGCGCATTCCACCAGATCGGTTTCGAATAATGAAAGGGTTGAGAGGATGAGTAACACCAGACATAATTTCATTAAACTTGTATACAGCATGACACTGAGCTATTTCCTGGATGTTCTGAAAGTCAGCACCTATAATTCTTTTAGCTTGTAACACGTTGAAGTTTTTTACGATTGCACAAAGTGAGGGAGTCAACCCAACTTATGCAGCAGAAATAACTGTCCACTGAACAATGCTCTGATAGAAAAGTTTCTATCCGGTCACTAACATTAAAAGATCCCAGTTTCCTTAAAATTGGGCCTCGAGTTTGATTTTTTACAGATTGTAGTTGCGTTTGCATTCCAGTTTAGTTTATCATGTGCAAGAGTTCCCAAGTAGTTAAACTCGCGAACGACTTCAACGGGCACTTTTTTATTTCAACAGGTTCTTTAAGTTGAGTTGATTTACAGAAATCAAATATCGTTTCTTTGGTACTTTGTATACATTTAATATTAAATAATTTCGGCGACACCAGTCCACAAATCTGCTGATTTCATTTCTATAACCATTTTCGCGGTTATTGGTGATCATTCCAGACAAAGCAGTGTCACCAGCATATTTTATTATAAAACATGACCTGCTGTTAAGGCAAAAATCACTTGTGTACAAAGAGAACAGCAAAGGCGACAAAACACATTCTTGGGGAACACCTGTGCTTACGTGGACGGCATCAGACGCTGTATTAGCAAACCTGACTCTCTGTGACATATGCATCAAGGTATGAGACGGAGAGAGCCCCCCCTGCTTTGTGTTGGTTATTGTCTCGCAGGAATCTGGAGATTCCTTTCAGACATCTTGGGGGATGTGTTAAGTAACAATAGTCTGGAATGTGTATAGGGATTGGACATGCTGGAGGGGGGTACCCCTCGGTCTCATTTCTTGCTGGGTATACTCTGTGATCAGTAAACAACAAATTATGCAATATGCACTTATACAAATCGACACAAACCTCTATCCCATTCGCAAGTGATCTAAACTCTGGACAGATTAATGCAGTCCCTGCATATGCGGCATCAACATGCAACCAAACCTTCTCAGCCTCACCTACAAATCACATTCAGAGATGTCATACGGTAGTTAAAAATTGCAGCAGCTACATGTATATACATAGGACAAATAATGAGCATAACACGATAGTGAAATCTGCATAAAAAGACGACAAATGAAGTCAGTCTTTGTCCTTTAGATCATGTGAAAACGGAACATATCAAAATGTTATGCTGAGGTGTATAAAATCACGACGGACTTAAAAAACAAAATTTATCTTAATGATTTGTTTAGTTATTTGGGATCAGTAAACAAAGGATACGGATTATGGAGACTGATTTCATAGCAACTACATTTTCTCAGCTTAGATCTTATACTCACATATTGGTCCAATTTCTTCAAGATTATCAAAGGCGCATGAAGGTGTAGTACCAATTGTGGCACAAACCTGAAACAAATTAGTTTCATATTCACCAAATTGGTTTCCTGTGATCTTACTTTCATAACGGTGACACTGGAAACTCTTCCAATTTCTGTTTTATTTGCGAACAGATTTTGCAGGGTTTGGGGGTTTCATTTTGCTGTTTTCAGTTTGCTGCGAGGGCCTTTGTGCACAAAATTAATTCATAAAACAAGAAAAGACCGTTGTTTTGTGTGGTGTGTGGGGTGGTGTGGCGTGGGGGGTGGTGTGTGTGGTGTGGGCTGGGCTGGGGGTGGTGTGGTGTGGTGTGTTGGGTTGGGTTGTGGTGTAGTGTTGTGTGGTGTGGTGAGTTGAGTTTTAATATCAAAATAACAGAAATGATACGAGGGTTCATATCAGAAGCAAACGCTTGTGCGAGATCTGGAACCTGTCTAATTATTTAAATAATGGGCTGTTATTTGTATTACAAGATGAGAACAGAATAAGTTATCCATGTTTACATCAATAATCCTGTTTCATATTAACTAAATAAATGTCTACGATAAAAACTACAAGGAATGGAGTGAACTACTGGAATAAGAAAGAACAAGAAAAGCAACGGAAACACAAACGATGACGGAACATATTAAAAATTTTATGAAAGAAAAAGTGCCCAGAGATAATAATAATGATAATATGGAGTGATGAAAGTGACAATAAGTTATTTAGTTCTCAGAATAAAGTGACAACAGCAACGTTTTAAGGTACATTTTGAAAAGTTCCAGCGACCTAATAGTAGGCATTGGTTTGAGGTGGTTCCACGGGTGGTTCCATTAGAAAAAGTGAAAATCATGTCACTTGAAGCGTCTGCAGTAAGGTCAGGGACACATGATACAAATCATTGACTCGGCGGAGGCGTGGAATCCGCACAAAGTGGACAGAATAAGCACTATCCCGTGAAAAGTAGGCATGTCACACTTCGACGTTTTGCTGCGTCAAAATTCAAATATCGGCCAATTGTTCTGAATGTTACACATAGTAGCGTTCGAATATGAAACGGACCTGAACTTTCGTTTTGCTTGTCGCATACACAACAGGCCTGCTTTATGCCCCGTGGGCAATCTTTTGAAATGTAAACAAGCATCTTTATGATCATTTTAAATATGCTATAGGCCTAATGCTCAAGCCTGACTATGTCTCCTCTTGAAAATGTTTTCTTTGTAAAATTTCTCTGTACTTTTTTTATTTTGTTTAATTATTCATTGGGGCCTTTTTTCGAAATTTAAAGGCAACTCACAAATGCTGGAATGAGCCCTTCAGCCTTGTCCTCTTGGATAGCTTTGGCCAGAGTTTCTCCACGTAACGCATACTTGTCATCACAAGGTAGCATTCTCATCTTGACAGAACTGATTAAAGAGGCTCTTTCTACAGACGAATGGGCCTGCCAATTGGATCATTCATCTGAATATTAGTCTGATAGTACAGAAATCTACAACAGAACAACTACTCGAGATTAGAGTTTAAAAGTAACAGATTTTTATGTCATTCAACCCAATATAGACTTTTTACACCGACAGCGGGAAGGTGTGGATTCAACACCATTTCCGGTTTGGTTGTGTATAATGGTTTTAACGGTTTTCAGTGCAGTTTCAACCCCAATCGAACCAAGCATTTTCTAAACCTTTAAGTCCTCACATCGTTGACGTTGTCCATGTGGAATGAATAATTTGGTTGTGTGCTGGCAGCGTTCAAACTTTCTCCAGGACACGTGTCCCAATTGTATAAAAATGCATGGTGTTAAAACATGCGGAACCCAAAACGAATAATTTTTTCCAAAAGCTCTGTTTTTGGACCATCACTTTTGTGTACATGTATATACTGTGAAAAAAAATCATAAGATTTCATTAGGCAACATTTCCTTTTGGCTAATTTCTGGGGCTCCAGCCTAAGATTTCAGTTACTTACACTGAACATAGGACTGATTTTTCACTCTGACGTATCGGTACAATCGTCACATAGAATGAAGGCGTCAGCTTATTATGCTTCACGATACTTCGTTCCGGAACTAAGGTGCAGCGAACGCTCATAAAATGACCTAGGAACAGATTTAACTGAGTGGTTCCCCTGCTTTTTTTGCAGACACGAGAAATGCCAGAGGGCAATGAAATGCAGAATTTTCTAATCAAGAAGCATATTAGTAAATGTACGAGTGTTTGTGGTACGGGACAAAGTGCAGGAAAGATTGTGGACTTGTTCAAGACTTACATATTCCGATGTGTAAGCCACAAGTTTGGACATAATCTCGTACTGGTCTCTCTCCGGTTGCAAAGCTTTATATTGACGGATTGATCTCATCTTTGCAGATAGGAGAGCCATGACGGTGCTTTCACTGGCTGTTCCCTGCAAAGGAATGCAGATTATCTACTATTCTTCCTTATACTGTGTATGATGTTCATGGAATATACTTCTGATAAAAATCAATCCTTAAAATGACTCTAGAGCAAAGACTTGGTTTATTTTGTATTTTTCCCATTTCATATTGGTTTAAGATAGCACTACAAAAGCCATATGAAAACGCTTACGTATTAAACGATGACTGAAGTGAGAAATGCAAGTGTGAAAAGTCAGTAACTAAGAATTGAGATTTTCTCTAGAAAAACAAGCAAAGAAGCCGACATAGAGGGTAACACTGCAAAAGACAGTACATTCACCAAGAATAGATAACAAAACAATCAATTCCAACGGCCAGAACAGCACAAACAGCCCTCAACAAACAAACAGACAAACAAGAATAACAACCAGCTGAAATCCCAATTACACGACAAAGATTATAAGATGTTCCAAGTGACACAAAATTCAAAATCTAGGGCGATATGTGAATGACTGCGGGTTGAATAAGTTAAGACATCTTGTACAAAATAGAAGCCTGGCTATTGCTTGAGGTCGCCTGTTTTGATTTTGGAAGGAGGCAGAGACACTGGCCTAAAAATCTGAAAAATTCAAACTCGTTTTCATACATTTTTGGAAACTTCTATAAGGTGCCACTCATCCAGACGCTGCAATTAAAAAATTAAAAAGCCTACCCCTCCTTATCTTTGGTCTTAATGCCCCCCCCCCAAATTGCCTATTTTTCGCTCGGGAGTGTAACCCTCTTTCAAGCGATTGCAAACATGGCATTCCTGTTATGGCCACGTATGTAGTAACACTATGCCTGCCAGACGTACACCGGTCTTTACTTAATGCTCTATTGTCAGCCCTTTGGTTCACTTTTATAGTGCTCAGTCAGTGTAACAATTATCCCTTATAAACGTTTAATACCGACAGACCAAAGTTCACGTTCAAAGATGTCGATGACTAGTCTCTTTTCTGGAGATCAGTTGGTTACTGTAGCAGAAAGCCTTTAGGTTGGAGTCCTTAGTGGGGCCAAAAGGCACATTTAAATTGGGTATAGTACCCAAGGCACTTTTACAAATTGGATGGATTGGAAACGAAACAGAGCTGTCCTTTAGTCAGAATGAGTTTGAAGTTTTGAAATTACAAATAAGGGTAAGAGAAAACGAAAAAGAAACAGAATTGAAACGGTTGGATTTTGAGCGAGAGAAAATGAATCCTGAATTGAAAAAGAAAAACCTATAGCTGCACAGGCAAATAGTCACTTCGTTTAAGCATAAATTTTGGCTCAATAGCTTAAGTGGCCAAAAGAACCCTGGACTACTTTGCTTCACAGTACGTTTGAGGGAAAAGCAAAAGATGTTTATTCCGCAAAGCTCAGAATACATTGGAATACTGTGATCAAAAGGTCATTGTGACTTTGCAAATTACTTTGTTAAACAGGTACCTCGTATTCTCAGTAAGAGAACAGAAAGAAAAACAAAGATTTCACTTGGGACCTAAAATTGTTCGTGTTATGACTTTGTATTGTCAGTGCGCTTCTAAATCAGTGTTCGACTGTGTAATGTTGTAAAGAAAAGAATTTGAAAGTTTACAAACTTGTGCCCGAATCTACAGGGAGAAATTCAGAAATATTGAATAGAGACCACGAAATAAGACGTAAGCGGAGTTTGCAAGAGAGAAATCCAATAAGTCTGATCGATGGCTTAATTCCGTAAACATAGGGAAAGTCTTTATGAATAATTGCTTTATCTCATGCTGCTAGGAGAGTTCAAAACGGTATTCCTAATCAAATTAAAATTCATTTGTACGCTAACTGGTTAAAAAAGCTCATTTTATTCTTCTACTCCAGAAATGGTTAAAATTTTCCTTCCATCCCACCATCTTTAATTATAACCCCAAACCCAAATTTTTACTCTTGGTAGGGGTCGATCAAATGTCAGTCAGTCAGAGAGGTGACTATGGCGAAACTCTGGGGGATACCTTGGATGTAAGTATTTTTCAGGGAGGGGTAGGGGGAGCCAAAAGAAATCTGCCACTTATAGCTTTCAATTATTAAAAGATTTTAAAAGAAGGTGTCTTGGGGGCAGGAAACTCCCATTCCCCCAACCCCCGTTACGCCAATGACAACAATCCATTGGGGTATTTCTATATAGATAATCATGTATAAAGTCTAAACCTACGATAACATGGAATCGCTAACAATCGTGTACAAAGTCCACGTGCACATGTATACAATTAACTTAGTGTGTAATAGCTGATCGGAAAAATGATTCTGGTGTAATATGTTCATCCATCACGGTTAGAGGTCAGGGGAGACAGGGGCTTGTTGTTACAAAGTACACAATTTACATCATATCTCCAAAAGCAAGCAAAACAATAATTGGATTTGGGCTCAGGCCCAAGCCTTAAGGGGAACATCTTTCTCTTTTTGGAAATGGACTATGTCTCATAAAATGCATTTTTTTATTTACTGTATTGCTCCCAATCCTTACCTTTTTTATGTAATAGACTATATCTTAATGTCTTTCTATCGTGTGAGCATAATTGTATATACGTATCTAAGTGTTTTATTGTATTAGTAACGAGGGCCTCTATGGAAAGCAGTATTGTCACTGATCGGAGTATACCCTCATTAAATAAAACTTAAATACATAAATTAAAAGAAAAGCAATCAATTTATTTGCCAAATATTACTTTTCAATTGCCAAAGAAAAACTGCTTTTAAACATTTGATTCGTTATAATATTTAAGGATTTGTAATCACTTTTATGTGAAAACAAATGTCAAATAATAAGTATGTATTTTGAAAACACATTATCATCTGATAGACAAGAAACCCAGCGACATTATTTCTTTTCAGTCTCTTCTCTTATGCAATGCTCTCGTTTTTAGTTGGTCGTATTTAAGTGTTGTTTGTATGCCTATTTCTGTTCGTTTAGTTGCACGTATGTTCACCCTGCACTGCCTGTGTATCCATTTTGTTGGGCGGCGCATGACAGGGGTAGCCATAATCCGGTCCTGTCTCCCGCGACTTCAAATTTTGATCAAAAGAGGTAGCGGTGGAGAGCCGCAGCCAGTGTTTGATACTTGTGCATGCCGTAGTCTCAAATGGAAACGCTGAACCGTGTTGCCAACATAGAGTACAACATAAACCGTTGAAATTATTTCTTGTTGGGGTTTTCCTGAAGATACACCCCACATTTATATTTGCAATGGACGTTAGTAATGAAACACATGCCAAAAGTTAAAAAAAATTAAAGTGACATTGAGCCATTTTATGCAACATCGTCATTAGAAGCCAGTATCGATCCTGGACATATTATAAACTGATTTTTATCGACACCATTTAAACTCTACTAAAGTCTACACTATTCGAACATCAACTGGACATTCGGTTACGCAATAAATCGCTGTGACAGAATAAAATCACAGCGAACCAGATTTTTCAGTTCGCGAATCTCGCTTTAAACACCTGTCTAAGCTAATGACCTTCAGGATGACCTTTAGTTCAATGCTTGCTTCATAATCATACGTTTCTCATTCTTGTGAAAACCCCGGTGGCAAGAATGTATTGATTTGTTTTACAGGGAGAGAGGGAATAAACGAATTTTCAGTGCACGGAAAAGGCTACTGTATATTCAACTACAAAGGATCATTGAATAACATAATAATTCCATCAGACGTCTCGTTTCCACCACAGAAGCTCCCTGGCGTTCAGTGTATTGACCCTGAACAATAAGCAGAACTGAGTTGAGGAAGGAAACATACGTGAGTGGATCTGTAGCCTATAATTATTGCAACACTCCTCCTTATACCTTTTCATTATTTTCATTTCATTATTGTCCAATTACAGATATTAACACTATGAAAGTGGTTCTTAACCAACCAACCAACCAACCAACCAACCAACCAACCAACCAACCAACCAATCAATCAATCAATCAATCAATCAATCAATCAATCAAATTGCACATACATCATACATCTTTTCGCATCAAAAACAATCTGGTTCATCACCATTAGATCGTGAATGCATGAATTATTTATGTTTGTTTGCTAATTGATAACAAATGGCCTCCATCGTGTAATTAGTGGGACAACGATTATCTGTGCTACTCCGGTGCTTCCAATATCTGAAGCGTTAAAAACGCAATTAGGCCCTATTGATGTAATATGAAATAGCCTACCTAGCTCTGAGCGTCATGTCGACTTGGATGAAACGTAATGAGGAGTCAAACTGAATCTACATACTTGGGCGGTTGAACTTCGAAAAAAATGACACTAATGCTTTACAAGCTGTTGTTTAGGGAACTGATGGTAGACATGCTTGGCACTTACTCTCCTCGTTGATGTAATTAACACGTATCCCAAAATTAACGGCCCCTTTCCAAGCTAACCATATACGTCTTGCGTAATGGACTTACCTGAATAACTCCGCCACCTTGACCTCCCTCAGTGCATGAGAGAAATGAATCAGGAAGACGAAGCATCTTTCCCAGCCAGTCTAAAGTTACCATCTCGAGCTCAGTACATGCTGGACTGCTGATCTACACAAACAAGGTACCAAGAATTATTGAAATTGAATAGAAATCAATCATAACTTGCAGTGACTGATGGGAAGAGGTGAGCCCAAGAGAGTGTAAAACCGTTCAGGTTTGAAGATTTCCGCATCATATTCGTACATGAGCATAAAAGGCACCGTGTGAAGTTAATATACCATGGCTCTAAACGATTCGATTAAAACTTGATAAATACAAATGGTGGCTCCATTTAAGGTACAAATTGTGACAACTCATCTTATTATTCAGATGTTTCTTTTTGTTTACTATAATGTAACAACTACAATTGTCCACTCGAACAGTATTTTCGCATACATCCGTAGTGCACATTTTAATAATGATCAAAGCACAAACCCTTTTGAAGCTGAAAGCAAGGCAGCAACCGAGGTCGAAATTTCGGGAGAAAGAAACAAGGTCCAAACCGATCGGTTTGCTTTGTCCCCCCGGGGGATCCTGGAGGCCTAACAGCTGCGGTATTCTGTGCACTGTATCTTTGCAAATAGCCACAAGGAGTGTGGGTGTCTTACCCAGCTGAATCCAATACATCCTATGGCATCAGACAACATGTCGCCAAGGATAGCAGCGTACGAATTACCAGTAGGGAAGTAGGAATGGAAATGTGGAGAATGCCAGTGTGTTACCTGTTACGGAAACGAAATAGCCAAGAAGCAGAGAGTAACGATGATTCACAACAGTGCTAAGATAAAGTAAATACATTTCTAATACAAAACAAAATATTCATATTAATACTTGACTTGGGCAGTCGAGATGGAGAGGGACAAACGATAAAAAATGGAGCAACTTGAAACATTAAAGATCAATGAAATAACGTACTTAAAAATTTGTGTGTTCCAGCAAAAATCCGTAGAAAAGCTGAAAGATGGAGTGGAACATGGTTGGAAGGGATAATGACGTCCGTTCACGATAATGACGTCTGTGTGTTTTTCGTTGTCATTTGCTGTTTTATAACAAGGATGAAGTTGGTCGAGATATGAGCAAAGGATTAGCAACGACACACGAAAATCAAATGCATTGTGATATTCCATACAAGAAAATATTCGAATTCAAATGTGCGTTTTGTACATTCATTTAAATAAAAGTGGGCATACGGTAAAATGAGGTAGAAACTTGTAAACATTAACAGTCAATGAACACTTATTAATTACGTGTTCTGAGAAAAACCACCGCTTATTTTAAGGACAGACAAAGTTGACGTATTGTTAAGGAACATATTATTTGCATGGGTGTCGCAAGGGGGAGAACAGGGGGAATTTTAAAAAGGAGAAAAAATGGACAAAACGGGAAAAAGGGACGAAAATCACCAATCTCACAGAAAATATCTCGGAATTGACACCTTGCACCGTTTCTTGATTTGCTACTGATAATGCCCCCCTGAAAAATCCTGGCAACGCCCACAATGACACGTATAAAAGCCTGTTCACGATTGAGCGTTTTTACTTTTCACTGTTTGTTTATGTCAAGTAGAATTATCTGAAACTAATACAAGTGATGGCATGACACATGTAAATTCGTTCTAAAACCCAGGAGCATGAGGATCGCACAACTAAAATCTTGTTTATACAAAAAAAGGTATAACTTGAACTCCATTGTGTCACACAGCAATGCTGCACTCATTCTTTATGTGGGGCCTTCGTCATGGTGTCTTTTACGCTTGTTTTTGAATCACTCGAAATCACTCATTAACTACACGGGAACCAGGACTTAATCAGGCCATCTGTTGTACCGGGTGTTGCCAGCGCACATCGTCAAGCAATATGGCTTCGTTTTGTCGGCTTAATGAACACAGAGTCTCCCAAGAGGAAATTAAAAGAGCTAGCATATTGACATTATGACGTCAAAAGCCTGTCATGTGTTATTTCATCCCTTTACAGGGTTACAGTGGCTATTTGGATTCTTAAAGAAGAGTAAAAGGACACAAGGAAAAAAATGAAGCTCGTACAGACATAAATGAATCTCAAAGAGACATTGAAGTAAAAACTACAGCAACTCAACAATTTTTTACATCTACTCAGACCATCAGATGATATTTTACAAGGAATGGAGCATGCTTAATTTCTGGACACTTACTCCTGGCATAATGATCCGTTCGATATCTGCGAAGACATCTTGCCATTTGTCAGGATAGTGTGGGGCTTCCTCAGGTATCAGCTTTCGCAGGTACCCCGGTTCAACTTGAGAGAGCGGTGGACGATCGGCAATATTGTCCAGATAATCTGCAATATAATCCACCATCTCTTTGCCCCACTGGCGGAAATCCGCAGAATTTGTCATGATGATTGTTGTAGTATATGAAGCAGTCTCTAGAGCCTCTGATTTCAAAGAAAAGATATAGGATACAAGATTTGGTCTAGCCTCCAGGACAACTGTCTTGCTACCTTAGTTTTCTTGGCCAGTTAAAGAGCTTTTCCAGTCATTCTTGTCACACAAACACACAGCATTCTATATTGCTCCATAATTATTTATGGCTTAAAAAATATTTAAATATTTAAAAATATTGAAATATATAAAAATGCTTTAAATATTTAACTTTATCAAATCGCTTTACGATATGATTGTTGATCAAAAATCAAAAATGGACTATTTCTTAAGGTCCTTATAACCCACTTGATACAGGAGCCCCATACACAGCCCCATAGCTTTTTCAGGTCGTTTAAACATAGAAGAGGGTTTCGCAAATAGCTAAATATGATGGGGGGGGTACGATCCAGGGCTTAAAAATGGCAACCAGAACTACTGAAAGTTTAGATTTAAATAGACTGTATTATAAAGACAGAGCACTCTACTTAACAAAAAAATGAAAAAGCTACAAAGATTAATACCCCGCGGAGAGACAACAAAATCATTCAAACAGTTATGAACCGTCAAAGTGCAGTTCCACAAAGTGTGCGTTGGGTAAAGAAAATCACAAGTTTTCAGTTTCTTTGCCACATTATACCAATAGCTAAGTGACTGAAATCATCCGTTTGGTTGGCTTCTGAAACCATCAGACCAAAAGAGTATTTAATCGGTATGATAATGAACCTGTAAATCGGTCTGTGTATGATGTATGTGTGATATAAAAACCCGTGCTCAGGTCAACATGGGGCACCTACTACGAAATATCTCCAAGCTGCAACACAGTAAACATGTATCTTATAAAGATATGCCACCTACTTTTCTCGTGGAAAAATCCGCTGACTTGCCAGTAGTTCTAGAGATCAACCTTGTCTCGACACACTGAGTGGTGTGGTCGTGACGTTTTCTGTTGAAACTATTTGGTCGGTGATGATGCACCACCGTAAGAGCTCGACACCAGCAGCACTGACGGAGTTGCTCCGCCCTCGCTGCACCGACCAATAAAAAGCGCCTACAACAAGATCAAAAGTCACATGTTGCACCGTAAATCACTGTTCGTGACATGATCATTATGTGTCGATGGAGTGCATGGGTGAATTGTGTTGACATTCTGAAGACTGGCAGATGCTGAAAATGTTATTATCAGCGTCCTGGTGTCTGATACGGAGCTCTGGAAGTGCCATCTGACTTGTTGAGAACTTGACATTTTTTTCTCAATTTTACAACATAATAAAGGCAAGACGTTACTATCCTGAGATAATTCATCATGGGATGACGACATCCTTAGATAATTTATTCCGTGACGACAACATCCAGCAAGTGTGATGTCTGCCCTTTTATGATGTCGTCATCCCATGCTAAATTATTTCAGGATGTCGTCATCCAATTGTTTGTTCGATGTCGTCTTCCCATGATAAATTACCCCAAGGATGTCGCCATCCAAATTTATGATGTCGTCATCTCGAGATAAATTAGCTCAGGTTGTGAACAGCTTGCCTATATCATGTCGTTATCCCAAGAAACAATATATCAGGATTTCAACATGTCGCATGGCACTTCTAGAGCCCAGTAGCCAGAAACAGAAATGTAAAAACAAATCTGAAACAAATGTATAAACATGGATTCGATATTCATGCTTGCAAAAGAGTTATTGTTCGGAAATTTTTAACACACAAGTTTGATTCTCTACTTTTTTCCACTCTACTTTGATAAACCGCGGCATGTAGCATACTCAGTGGAATAATTTCAAGGGATACTAAATACCACAGCGAGAAAACACTTCGATTAAATCAGTTTTATTATTTTGGCATTAATCTCCTTGTCGTTAAGTTTCGTAAACTTTAAGCGACACGTGCATAGATAGTGCATAAATGTAAAGGCGGGAAAGGTTCAAGCGGCTCATTTCACACTTTAAGAAGACAACATCCTGATAATCTGAAATACTGCAATACTAATCAGCAGTATCCTGCTTCAGGTAACTTTCTATGCAAAGCCGTATGTTCTGTAATCCTTGTCCGTTTTTGTAATGTAGCTAATCATAAGAAAAATGTCAAACGTCACAAATCAAGCGCAATTAAGTTAGGCCTAGCTTTGGGCTGTATTACAAACCCTTGTAAGATACATTGATGGTACTAATATCTTTCCCCACCTTCATGCTAATATCAAGAACTCATCACAAACAAAATGTTGATAATGATATAGGAACCCAAAGACTCTTTTTTTCAAGTGCAGCACACTGTAACAAAACGAACGATTAAAATGTCCACAGTGGTTGCCACACTGCAGTGGTGTCGCAAAAGGGTGGGGACAAACATACCTGTTGTTCCACGAACAATAGACGCAGGTATACAAGCTGAAGGTCCAGCGAGCTCTTAGCCTGATCCATAGCACACAATAGAGTGTTTTCTCTTGGGATTAAGGAGAACGCACTTTGAATGAACGCCTTTCCGTCCATGTATGCTTTTAGTTCGTTATGGCCGTACTAGGCTCCTCACTTTTCACTCCTACATAAACAGGCGCAGTGAAAACGCACATCTTCGACTGTAAATTCTAATTCTACGCACACATAACAGCCAAACTACAAACCTTTAACTTACTACACGTACATGTAGTTCACGCAGTGTTTCCGATAACACGTCACAGGCCGCGCCCGTGTGCGAAACTCGTCGTCTGCATGGTACGTGTACATAACTCCGCTCTGAACGGGAAGAGAGAATTCACTTCAAAGCTCGAGTTACATAATGCTGTGCCGGGCCAGCAAAGTCATTTTGATGGGGGGGGGGACCGGATGGGGCGGACCCCCGAAAGGGTACTCTGCATCTTTTCCTTGCTGTATGTAAGAGTTTCACATAACGTTTCAAATGAATTCCAACTGCTCCACTCCAGAGACGACCAGAAGTCTCCAATGATCCATCCTTTGGCTTTGATACTACGTCCGTGTCTTTCCTCGATGCTTGTACGAACAGCAGCCGACCCTTCTCATGAGCATCATTTGGCCTCGTAGGAGACCCATGTCACTTGTCAGTCTAATCTATTTCTCTTTTAACATCCCTTTCCACCCATAACGACACTTTACACAATTTTATGGGTAATGATTGCCAGCGCCAGGAGTCCGAGCACCGCTGTGGAGCCTGATGATTATTCACTTGATACAAATACAATGTATTGGCTTTTGTTTCTGAAAAGAAATCCTTTGAAACTATTTCGCCCACAGTTACTGAAATGATTAAACAATAAATCATAAGGTGTATTTTAAACCCGATTTATACAACAAAAAAATTCCGTCATTAAGGTTTTTCTTACAAATCATATCAAATACAATTTTGTCTTCCTACACCACGCAGTACTGATAGACTCAGAAAAAACAGAGATAAAACTCCATGAGGAAAAAAAGACTCTGGAAAACCTTAAGTCTGCCAGTACCGTTTTGCTACTGCATTATCCTAATATTTATTTTAAGAAAGTTCTTGGACGGTCGAAGTCACGAGCTAGAATGCCGCACCCTTGCTCGACTAGAAAAACCTTCTCACATGCTAATTACATACCTCTGCCTTTTGTACCTGTTACGCAACACATTTTCCGTACATATGCCAACCGATTAGACATTTTTAGCCTGCTATACACCTGTAACGCAGGCAAATTAAAGTCCTATCTATGTAGGAGCATGGAGGAATGAGGGGAGGAGCAGCTATACATCATACCCGCCTTCACCGTGACCACACTGCCATGACTGGATCCACGGCAATCCTTTTCACCAGCAATAGCCCAGCCTTATCATATTGGCTGACATTATCGGGAAGGCTACTGTATCCAAAAGCAACAGGTCTGACAGTTAACACTAGTCATCATGAGTATTCTGAACCTTCGTACTTGTGTAGCAATGTGGTAAACATTCATCGTATGAAGCCATCCAAAAAGATGAGAAGGCATACGGACAGGAGAACAGACCAGATTGCAGTGAGTAGGCTAGGTCTGATCATTTTGAAATGTTAATAAAACATAATGACAAACTAATGAAAGTTGCTCCATGAACCAACGACCTATACTTTAAAACCCCAAGGGAAACGTAACCTTACACCATCATGGCCAAGGCTCGATGTTCGTCGCTGGAGCCTCATTCTTTCATTCAGTCCCGTCTTTCCAATAGCCCGTCTCCGGTTCCCACAGGGTCATATCATGCATAATGGATACAGCCCCGCAAATAGGCCAGAAATATGTCCACTGAGCTCTTCAAAGTTTTAATACATTCAAAATATTCTATATCAGAGAGTCCTGAGAGCCATGGAATTGGGTAATTGAAGAAATATGGCACTCAACCTCTGGCCCGGATGCAATCGAGTCCGAAAGTGGCACTATTCAGCCGTTTTGCTGATGGATGCTTTTTCAAAATGGCTCATTTTCTGGGTAGTGAACCTTCATTTTAGGGAAGGTCTGTTTTGGGTGAGGATTTCTCACAAATTCATCAGTCAACCCACTAAAAATTGAAAGGAAAACGAAAGAGGACATGTCGAACATCATGCTTCTGCCCAGCCTGGACACTTCTGAGTGTTGTATTTTTAAAATAAGTTTGAAACATAAGGATTTATCATTGGTGTCTATGGGAATTTACTTTTAAGGGTGCAGCCATTTTGTCACATGATGCAGCGGGCGAAACGATGGACGGCGGCGTGTTCAGGCCGAAATGAAATCGCGCTACGGGTGCATTCCACCATGGAGGAAGGAGGGGATACGCGCAAGCTCATTAATATTTTGTGACCCCGTTGGGATTTTACAATAAGAGGTGCCATTATCGGGAGCGATCATAGAGATATTTTAATAAATCACGAATTTGGGACTTCTGCCGTCCATCTCCACATAGTTTACTCACAAAACCTCCAATTAACCTGTAGATTTGTATAGAGGCGGGGGGACACATGGAGAGCTGAGCGCATATGGGGTGTATTCGGCGAAGGGCAAATAAAAAAAAAATTGCGTGGCTAACCCCCATAGAATTGAAAAGAAAAGTGAACTTCTGGTCATAATCTTGAATTTCCGAATCCAAAGGGAAGAGGAAGGTCAATCTCTGACTAGCCTTGACTCAAAACGTTCTTTAGCGATACGGACTTAAATTACCCGCTGCCAGCTCCTTATCTTCAAGCACAGATCCTACACATTACTCTCTGCAAATACAGTCCACGAGCCCGACCGACTTACGTAACGAGCTACCAGTTGCCCAGTGTTGTATTGGAGCGCATGTGGTGGGCACTGGCTAGTGGACTGCATACATCGTCCGCAGACTTGATTTACCACAAAAACCTGACTTACCCACGATTCAATGCACTGCCGGTGAAAGCCCTCTATTGGT
>NW_019091658.1:40763-57045 GCF_001949145.1 Acanthaster planci
AGTTTCTGTTGGGAACCGACGTGGCGGGAGGTAAAGTGTCGGCATCCGCTATTGCCTCTAATAATCTTCTAGAGGAGCCAGAAATTCCTTCCCTGGAGGAGAAGTTTCTAGAAACTTTCCCCGAGTGTGCAGTGACGAGATCTCGGATGAAACAGACGGAAAAAGATGTTGCAGATTCAGTGCCAATAGAGGAGGAGAACTCTGGTGTTTGGCTGGCTGAAACTTTCTTCACCAATTTGGAAGAAGATGAGGGAGTGTCTCAAGATGCTAAGTTAAGCCGATTTTCGCTCATGAAGAAGCAGAAAGGGGACAAAAGAATTTGTTTCTATTGAATCTGCATGAATCGAAGGGCTGGTGTACACACTGAAAATAGAACGAGCGCTTCAATCATCCTTGTAGAAACGAAGGAGTTTGTAGCTTTAATGAAACAGTTCCTTATGAACACCCCATTTTAAAGAATGGAATAGGTGCACAGGCCTGTTGCATAATGCGCTCAACACACACATCCCTTCCGTCCCCCTTGTGCTTGACCGGGCTTAAACGTACGTTTAAAAGCGGCTCAGGAGAATGGATGCAGCTAATGCTCTCGCCTGCAGCTCGGGTATTATTAGCGTTGTCTGCTGATGTAAGATCGGCACATATTATTTTATTCCCATTGATAAATACCTTTGAATTCAGAGAGTCAAAAGAAGTCAACATGTGATGGATTTCCAACGATTTTTTCAAGAAGTCCATTTTATGGTATGTTCCTTTTGAAAGTTATCCAACAGAATTGTTTAAATGGACTTGGAGCTTTCCTTTCTGTTGCTTTTAAGAAATAAAAAATCACGAAAGCAACAACAATACTCCACAGTGAGTTTCCTTTGT
This sequence comes from Acanthaster planci, assembly GCF_001949145.1. Next base: position 41,631 of record NW_019091658.1, read on the forward strand.
TTTCTGTCCTGATTCTATTGTTTGTTTTTTTCAATTGTTTGCAAAAATGTGTATATATTTTTTTTAATAAATCCTCGGTTCTTACCATTAGTTTGTAGGCCTAAATAAGTCTTAACCCAACTACAAAAACTGCACTTGTAAATTCACCGTGTAAATTCATTCAACCACATTATTATAAAAAAAATATCCGCGGGAAGGACTTTCATTTACACATTTCTGAATTTTCAGGAATAGGCCCCTATTACGAATAAAAACAGCCCAACGGACATTACGACTGATACGAGCTCATTTGTGTCTGCAATATATCTATCGAAATTCAAACATATTCCCTTTCTTTTCGTTCCATCTCTTAAACATCTTCGTTAAAGAATATTTCTGAGCTAAGAATTTTGAGATTGATTTGCAACATCCAAAAATTAAAAATATAAATGTAAAAAAACGCAAACCTTCACCGCCAACTGTCCACGTTTTCTGAATCCACACTATGCGTAAGTGTACGCTTGTCCTATCCAGTCTTTATAATGCGGGGATCAATGCTCATATCCATGTGCCAGCGCGTGGTTTACGTAGCGGGCGTTATCACTTCTCGGAGGGCGTTATCAAATGTTAATACATGGTCACATGTCGCTTTCCGATAAATAGGAATAGAAAAAATGTCCCAGATATTAATAAGGGAATAAATAGAAGTTTATGACTTAATATAAAATAAGTCTTAAACGTGCGTTAAGCCTGGTTTCCATGTCAACATAAGAAACGCAGAGAGCAATCAAGACGCAAACTTCAACGCCGACAAATGGAAACGTGTCAAATGGAAGTACCGCCGATAACGCAAACCAGCCCCAGACGGATCGGCAAAGTTGAGCCTGGTTCAACTTTGCCGACTCTCTGCGTTAAGTCGCTAAGTAGGCCTATACAAACACGCACGCTGGCATGACAGGCGTACAACGATGCTCCTCTCGCTTAGTACCACCCATTTTGTCCATTTTCTTCTCACTGCTAACATTACAACCCCAATCGTCAACAAAAATAACTGACCATTAACAAATTACATCAAACAGGAGTATCAGTTTAGCTTCAAGAGGCGACATTGCCACCTAAAAAAGGCGTTTTTTGCAAAAGGTTTTCGTGTTTCGGACGCCATTTTGTTTCATTTCATTTCGTCTCTTCCACGACTGTCTTCGTCTTGACGTCTTGCGTGCCGTCGGCGTTCGTTACGGCCATTATACAAACCAAGCTTCAAAGGCTTCAGGAGACTGGACGCAACCTATGCCCGAGTCGCAGACGAGGGCATCATCAGCGTCCAGTCTCCTGAGCTGGTCTTAAAACATAGGCCTATGGAATTTCATTTCTGTCAATTACGCAGCGGTGTAAATGGCAAGATACCAGGAATAAACAAAGCGACGATGCGACAATGCGACACGACTATGCAACGGCACGACGCAACGATGCAACGGCACGACGCGACGATGCAACAGCACGACGCGACGATGTGCCGTTGACAGCGGAAGTGGCTGCAGACCCAAGGGAGAATGCCCCACATGCACGCGCCGCGTAATTGGCAGAAATGGAACTACATAAACGCTCTTGACTTTTATAAAAAGACTAAACTTTTTAACACTGTTATTTTGATGGAAATGACACTGATTGTATTGAACATTTTTCTAGTTTTCTACACGCATGCGCTGACCCCCCCCCTTGACATGCTCCTTGTATCCTTATGCTTTTATTTCTTATAAACTGCAGGCAAAGGGTTCTTGGCAAGCCTGCGTGGGCGCGTTGCCCCTTGCCACAATCTAGTACTTTTTATTTTTCCCCCCCAAATCAGGTTAATCCGTTGTGACATTTTATCCTCAATTTGTAACATCGTAATAAAGTTTTCATTTCATTTATCATTTCTCAAGGCATAAACAAATACAAAACGTACAAGACAACAATACAACTACAATGGCAACAGCCTTGATGGATTACCAAATGCGAACTTAATCACAGTCGAGTGGCTCTCCAAATGTTACCATGCTACAAAAACGGTTTAAATAAAGGATCTATAAAATATGCAAAACTAAAAAATAGAGTAAAAACAACAATGGCCACTCACCATGTCACATCTTTACAGAGAATAAAAAACCCTACATCTGAATCAATAGGCCCAAGCCCCACCAAAAAAAAAAGTCACTCAGATCCATCCCAGGAAAAAGAAAAAAATAAATAAAAGTGAATAATAACAATAACTGCAGAAAGATGTGGAATGGTCCATGCTCATTCTAAACACAAAAAAGTCATGATGAATAAGAACATTAATTTTAAGAATAAGATACAATTAAATATAATATTGTCGCGGCTATAAATAAGTATAATCTTTAATAGGAAGAATTTGAAGTGCATGATGATCCGTAATAGATGAATTGACCACAGATACAAGAGTAAATTACGTAAGAATTGATACATGTAGTACATTTCTAGGCATAAAATTCAACCGTTGTACAAGGTGACAGAAAGTATTTACGTAGGCTACTATGGAACTTGGACAAATTGAATAAAAGTTTTTCTCTAACAGTTGCTGACTCTATCACACAATTGCATTTTAGATATCAAGTTCCTATTTATTTGAATTTAGATTTTATCAGAAAAGGATAGGAGTCAACATTTCTAACGGTTTCAGATTGCTTTTGGATTATTGCTTGGAACCATTAGACTGGATTGACCCCTTCTGATCCAATTTAATACACGCCCATCTTTACTGGTCACGAATTGAACCTTTGGCGTTATGGGAGCCTTACGACGTTATGGGAGACATAATCATTTCTGACAGCTGAGACCCAGTGAAGGGAAATATTTACATGTGTAAGTGCCATGACGTCAGTGCCATGACGTTATGTGGTGAGTCACTGAAATAAAAGTAATGACTTTTAACAACACTCAATCGCGTCTTAATTCATCGTTTAATTGAAAACTAATTCCTCGCGTTAACTGTAAAAGTTGTTTACTAAAAGGTAGCTTTCGAGGAAGCTCCATAAACACAGATTATACAAGATATCGTTGAGAAGAAATTTGTGAACCACGGCGCTGAATACACCGTCACCGCTGTACAGAAATGGGCTGGGTCTGTAACGATTTGTCGACACTTAAGTTATTCACATTCGCAGGCGTTGTGTGTATATGGCTTGCTGTATTCTACTACGGGCCCCGTCATCTGTTCGCTGAAGCTGCTAACCCTGTGCCTGGTGAACTACCGAGTGCATTCACTTCCACTCAGACTCTAAGCAAACTGCGGAGCTTGTTATGTGGAAGGTAAGTTATGAAGTATTTCATTTACGCTATTGCATATCCCGCTATCCCCGTTCACACTAAAAACAATTTCAAGTCAGAGTAACTTATTACAGGGTGTGTTTTGAATAAAGAAAGCGTTCATAGTAGAATCCCCTGAAAAAGTTTGTTCACAAGGTTTGTCATACTTGGCAAAAGTAGGGTCTCAACTTATCCACGTTTTGGCTTGATAAGAAAGGCAAATAATATCATTCCATAAAATGTGTTCGTTCGAGTGTGCCATTTTCGCAACTGACTTCTTTCGATTTATATTTTCCCGTCCTCACCGTTTCATCAGAACTGTATCTTTTGCGGAAATGCCTTGCTTTGCGGAAATGCCGGATAAATTAGTTTATTCCTGCCTCATTGAGTCACGCTGCTTAGGTATTCGTTTTGATGTTTATTTCTACTTTAGGTTGTTTTCCCATGAGAAAGATAGATATGAAGGAAAAGATTAATTGTTGTTATCTTTCCGGTCATGTAAACAGCAAGCTTCTCATGAAGATAAAACTAAACCGGATGCTTCATGTGTATTTGTAGTAGTTCAACTTTCTTTTTCAAAATTAATGTTGACAGTGTTACTTATTTCAATGGATTGAAACTGGTCTCTACGAAAGCCCACTGGTGCCATGAAGCATACATTTTCAAAAAGTGAAGTATACTCTTTTAAATTTTATCTGTATACCTATTTCCTATGTAAATTTCACGAGATATATTTTCCAAAGTTTGCTTTAGTCTAGATAGTTTTAAGCCCGTGTTACGAGGTGTATTTTTATAAGCGTATGTGTTTCTGACAAATATCGTTTTACGCGAAACATTTTTTGCAAGTTTGTTTTAGGACAGAACATTTTTCGGAGGATGACGTCTTATTTATACAAGAAGGCTTGTACAGACAGGCTTGGAACTTGTTCATTTTGGAAAGCGTCATAGCTTCACTGTTATCAAATCACTATCAATACACCGGTAAATATTAATTGCATCGTGGCCATCGAGGGCCGGGACTCATTCACCGGCTGTCTGTCTCGTAAAAACGGATGTTCACAAAAATAGACCATAAAACAAACTTTAATGTCTCCAAAGAACAAACTTGACAACAAATATATCTCTCCTCCAAAAGCAAACAAATTAAACAGTATATCTCGTGACAACGATTTTTCCCCCAAATAGAAACAATGTGTTCAAAAATAGCTTCCATAAATGCAAACTTTGAAAAACAATTTACTTCACATCTCAAAATGCGTATCTCGTGGCACTAATGGGTGTTCGTAGGTCTCATTAACTTGCAACGTCATTTCTTTATAGATGTAGTCATCATGCTCAAAATCGCCTGAAGCAAATATGCCGTGACTATGGAAGGAAGGACGTGTGTTACTGGCTATGCGGATGCAGCAATTATGACAAGAAATGTCTGGCCGAAGGGATCTGTACATGTCCGTTTAACATTGAGGAAGGTAGGCCGCCATTTTCATTCCTGCACAGTCTACACTTAGATTGGGAACCCGAATGAACGTGTTTGCCTGCCTCCTTGAAAGGTGGGTTTAAGTGTTACAATATTTTCCTCTCGCTGAGACTTGCAATTAACCCAATGCTTATCAAATAAATGTTTAACTGCCAGTTCGGATATTTTTCATATCCTCATAATGATGCTGAGTTCTCATTCATGAGCAGAAAAATTGACAAAAATTACACCTTTCGATCGCTGTTGTTATTTCTTACCTTTTGTGATCTCTTCTTGATTTGGTTAGGTGATTAAACAAAGTTGCTGTGAGTAACATTTTTGATTCATAATTTGTCCATGAAATGCCCAGTTATTTAAGGACTACAGTGGCGTAATTTACATCGTTGTGAAGGGTAATGAGGAAGGTACAATCTGGAAGGTGGACGGCCGGCAAATTCGAAAACCGGGGGGGGGGGGTACTCGACACCAAATTACATTTGTGGGCACTTTATGCCGCTGTTGATTACAAAGAAGTACAAATATCCAATTATGCTTGTGTCCTAATACGAGCCTCAAACTTGAATGAAAACGGTGTTTTTTAAAGTTTTATGCAATTTGAGTGTTGCTGTTGAAATGTAAAGCAAATAACCTAAAATCCGCAATTTATGTTTCTCAAGACTGAATATTAAGGGATTATAATGATTCAGTGGTCTTTTCCCTTTCCAAAAAATGTAGACGGTGATATATACTTCCATTCCCTCAATTTACACTCATGATTCACTGTTTACACTGATTATTAACTGAAGCGCCGATTTGACAGTAAGAATATCATTGACTTTGTAAGAGTTTTGTCATCTTCGTACATTTCAGATGCATGGACATTGTCCCAAAAGTGTCAGTTTGAAATTCAATCAAAGCCCCTTCAATGCAGTTTTACATCATCGTGCCGATATCGTCGAAAATCGTACGTCAGGTTGTCCACAGCAAGGTCATACAAGTCCTTTGACCTTAGAGGAACACATCGTCCCGGATTGCCCCCTTTCCGACAACAAAACGCATTCCATACGAAGTCATAATGGAAATAACAAGTCTTACTTTAAAGTACTGTTGCGCACTCGCAAATCTTTGAATTCTAGCGCCCCCTAGTTTTACTCGTTCTCGGTCCTTGCATTTTCAGGGTCTCTTATTTAGCTCAGCTGTGCATTATGGACATGTAGCAGAGATGCTAATTTTGTACTCTGTACTCTGGCGTGATCGCGTGTTCCTTCACTCCTTTATCCTTGTGTTTTCTCTGCTCAGTTCTGGCATGTCGAAATTCCCCTCCACGTGGCTGCGTGGTTGGGCGTGGTAAGGTGAGGGTGGTAAGGGCGTGAAATGCTAATGTCCAGAAACCTCAGACTTTGTAACTGTCAATCATTCGCCATAGATGATCGGGTAAGCACTTTCACGCACCCGGCTCTACACTTTGTACACGTGACTTCTTATTCGGTATTTTTACCTTTTTACACACGACACTTTAGATTCTTGCACACGACCCTAGCAGGAAGTTATGTGACCCTTTGAGATGGAAGATTTTTATTAGTTGAGCTGTTCAGCGACGCTCATATTTTATTAATTCCTAACCCTCTAGAATCCTATAAATAGAGCAGATTTTCCCTAGCTCGTCGGATAGGTGCGGCGGACCAAACCCTAGTTGCGAGAGCGGAACCTAACGTAGTGCGGCGGTTGGACCCTTTCCGAGAGAAGTGCGATAGTAACCATTCTTATGGCGAAGAAATGTAACCATATGAATGACCAGCTAGCTTAGCTTGGACCGATGCGATAGCGGTACGAATTAGCCCAGGGTGCTAGTGAGAGTCGTAGCAGCCCGTCACCGCTACGTCCGAACCGATTGCCGGGCGAGACACCCCCGGGTCCCTCGCCACCCTTGTCCTGCTAACTAGCCCAGTCCTCCCCGTCTCTACGCTGAGCCAATGGTGCACAGTGCGGCGATCTTATCATTGCGCTCATCACGTTGCGGTCTGAGCGGCAGTGCGGTCGGTACATACCGGCACTGGCCCCGTCCAGCCCTTGCTCGTCACCATGGAGGTCCGGGACAGCTCCCACCACGGCCCGGCCCGATGTGTGTAGCCTAGTTGTGCGATGCTACACACACGTACCGTAACCTACTCTCTCTGCGGACTTGCATTGCCAATGGTCCTGCCAAACCGTAGTTTAGTTACCCTCGTATACAACTTCGCCTCTCTATAACTTTGCCTTTTGTGCATTATATTATGCTAAGTTACACCTTCTTCAAACCCACATTGAACTTTGATGAAGAGAAGTGAGAGCAATAAACCAACCATACAGTTTGACTGTCACCCAAAGCCCTTGTTTCACGTCCACCCTTTAATAAATTGTTGACCCCAAATATCACATCCTTTAGACACTAATAAAGTCCATGCTACCATCGACTTGATATTTATGGAACGCAACAGTACCATAAAGTTGTTCATGAACCCTTAGAATGAGTAGTTTTTGTGTGGTGGCGAATGACAGAATTTTGAGTGCCAAAACTTGACTCACCGTGAGAAAAGAGATTGAGTGGTGAGAGCACTAGTCACAATTGGAGTCACAGTTTCTTCATTATTTAATAAAGATAAACATTGAAAATCAGTTTACCCGCTCGTAACATAAGGACAACAATTACAATTTGTGGGGAAAATGATCAGCGAAACAATAAAACAGATTTTCAATGTTAGTACGTGCACGTTTTCCAAATCAATGACATTTGAAGATATCTCTATACCGAAATGACAAGTCATCCCACAATCCCCTATATCGCCCCAGTTCCCGGCACAAATTGATGATGGCAACGACGGTGATTCCGCAGTGACGTTGACTGTACCAACTAAGATGACAGTGGTGAAACTTATGATGATGAAATTATGCTGATATCGTTAAATTATGACAATGACCATGAAAATGACGATGGTATTTACAACAGGTATGGTGATGATGTTGATAATGATGATGGGAAGATGAAAATAAAGAAAATAGACCTCTTGTTTTGGCAAAGATTACATTTCAGCAATCTTGCACGACAGGTTGCTCAAGGAGTCAAACGCTGTGCGTGTTCGACGATGCGTTGATATGCTCCACACCAAAAGACATATGTGTCTACTACGATGAAAGGAAAACGCATTGTGAATGCAGAGGGGGTTGGACAGGGGAAAACTGTCAAACATGTGGTGATGGATCAATAAAGTAAGAAATCAATGTTTTCTTTTGTGCTGTTTGTTTTCCTAATGACTGACACTCTTCATCAAATTCATTGCGATTTTTTGAGCTCCCATGTCAAATGCCCAAACCGTATTTTATTACAATTTCTTTGAGGGGAATGCCCATTAGGACTTTGCCAAACAAAATAAGGGAGGAAGACAGTGGAAGACAGTGTGGCATATTTACTTCTTACTTCACTTGTGCTTGTGCTTTGTTTTAAAATGAGCATGCAGAAAAGGCGAGTTTTACAATAAAAATAATATATTCGAAAACGGCGCCTTCTTCTCAAATTGAAATATAGTTGTGGTTCATCTGTCTTCATGCAGTATTCATCTGGGTTAAATAAGGTAGCCTATAGATAGACTGTAACTTGTGTAAGCCATCTATAGCCCATTAATGTAGCTTATAATCTATGTGGGAATATTCTGAAACATGAAGTTTTAAAACTTTTAACATGCTTCATAATAAGAGGTAGCAATGAGAACACGACAAATGTGTAAAGCGAGAACATCGGTGCAAAACGTGTGTGTCGTGCCAAAAACATCGCCCTTATCCTTATTCACGCTCACCATCACACTAAAGCAGTGAGTGAGTGAGTAAATTCAATGATATCAGTAATGTAGACTAATTTCATATTCAGCAGTGGATTGCACGGACGTTAGATTTTGATACCTGAGCGTGCGAATGTGTTTTGACTGCATGTTCGTATGGTGCATTTGGGTGAAAATAATGTTAGACTCTCGGAAAATTACGGGTATTGGGGAAAATTGGGGAAATTTTGAATATTTTGTAATGAAAATGTGGTTTACCAAAACAAATATCAAGAAATTTTGGATAAAGTGAACGTATTTCGGTACAGATAAAATTCGTTCAGGACAAACTTGCCCTCCTGATGGTGCTGCTGTTGATTGCTTGGCTGGCTGGCTTGCAGGTTGACTGGCTTGCTTGCTTGTTTGGATTTGTTAGAAAATGAAAGCGTTTATATTTTCTAAAAGATACGACCACTTTTCTTTGAGGGGTGAGGAGGGTTCTTTCAAGAATGAAAAAATGGCCCGCGTTTGAAGAGAAAATCCCACTTGCCTCCCCTTGCCTTTGCGGGTAGAGTTATCTATACCAAAAGGAAGAGGAATAAGTCAAGGAAGCCAGCAACAAAAGTCCATCTTCAAAAGCTTTCGAAGTGTACGAAAAATGATAATTTTTTTTCTGATTTTTTTGGAAACTATACGAACACAAACATAAAAGAATGTCCAAACTATGTAGGTACTGGAAACATTCATGTGTTTCCGTCGCTTACTTCTGACCGTATCTGTGGATATAAGAGCATACAGTTCGGTTAAGGTGGACCATTACTGGAAACATTCATGTGTTTCCGTCGCTTACTTCTGACCGTATCTGTGGATATAAGAGCATACAGTTCGGTTAAGGTGGACCATTACTGGAAACATTCATGTGTTTCCGTCGCTTACTTCTGACCGTATCTGTGGATATAGGAGCATACACTTCGGTTAAGGTGGACCATTACATCTTTTAATGATTCGATCTCACCTGCACGTTTTGCTGTTCTCTTTCCTATCCAGCTGTGAGGTGGATGACAAGTCCTCTGAGACTCCATCTTCGGGATCTGATCTGACCATCAAGGTGCTTGTTATAGCATGTGTAGTTTGTCTTATCCTGGGCCTGCTACTAGGTATTTTCTGCATGTGCCGCACAGGAAAACTTGTCTGTATCACTACAACACGGTAAGAATTTACGAGCTGTTTATATAATCCTGTTTGACATTCGTTGAGGAGCAAACTTTTGTTCTTCACGTTGTGTCAGTTTCAGGCCCAAATAAGTCAGTATTTCAGTTTTTACATTGTGGCCATCGTGATAGCGGAAAGCTATCCGCCCAGTCTGTGGGGAATTCCTTCCTCAATTCCTAAATCCTCCTTAGTCCTTGAGTCTGGCGAGCTATCAAAAAGACCAGGGTTATGGGTCGTTTTAGCGAAAACATATATATCACTGATTGGTGATTGATGGGAAACTCGGTCAACCGACCAGATTTATCGGCAGGATCAAAAGGAACTACTTTTACATTCTTCTCATTTCTCAAGAATTATGGTATTTACACAATTGAGTTCCAGTCACACTCTATTGTACGGGCGATTCACAATACTGGGCGCCCGATTCTCTAAAAACTTCCGAATTTTCAACCCACGCGGCATAAACGCGGCGCAAAGAACTTTTTGTGGACCGTTTTCTCACAATGCAAAAAAGGCCTATCCTTACTGGCGTTGTTCTAGAGCCAATATCTTTTTTTTGGGGGGGGGGGAGACCCTTCGCACTTGACGTCACCTTTTTGCCTTTTTCGGGGGGGGGAGAGTGCTAGAGAAAAGTTTTTTTTGGGGGGGGGCTACAGCCCCCAGCCCCTCGTGGACCCGTGCCTGTCTCCGTGGTAGTCTGGTTTCCTGACCTGGAGATTTCTGACGACTTTTGATAAAATATTAGGTCAGGTACCACCTACGATTAAAAATAGTCAATGACACAACATGTCAGCGGTCACCGGGGAAAGCGGGGCCTCGTCCAGTGACCACGAACTTCATTTAAAAAATAACAACTGTGGTCAGGGCACAAAGCTATTTCATTTCATTTATTTCATTTTCGGGTGTACTTTACACAATCCACACTGGCACGAAATACACACCAAAAAACATTTCTTTTCAGACGTAAAACTGGAGCAATTAATCAGCCCCGCTGGATTTCCCAAGCAAAAGAAAAAAAAACCGATGCTGGCATTATAGTGACTTCTTCAGCCCTAGTGCATGCCGAAGTATCATGTAGCCAACGTTTGGCATGCACAGGGCTTATCCACTACGGACACTGGGCGAAGGTTCCCCTCGTTTTCTCAGAATGACGCAATCTACATTCAGAATCCGCATCTTGGCATGAACAGAAAAAAGCCCTTTTAAGCTTGTTATAGTTGAGCTCTGAAAACAAATGGCACTGCGTTCGATTTAGATGCTTCCATATGTTTTTGAACAGATAAAATCAGAGAAAACGTGTTTTCCTTAGAGGTGCTCTTTAACCAAGCACCTTGCATAGGCTAGTGAATGAGATTCTAGATAAACGTCAGACAGCCTGGGCGAGGAAAGTCCATCTGGACTATGAATGGAGGCAAGGGTAGCACCTAGCCCAGGTTGGACGACGTCTACATTGCATTTCGACTAACGTCCAGGGTATAAAAGTCCTCCTACTATGCGAAAGTTTTTCAACATTTTTTCTCCCATTTTTACCTGACCAAGCCAGGTCAAAATGTCGTTCACAAGTGCCTGGTATCCTGAATTCCATAAATGCTGTGTTGAAATTACTAAATACGCCCGCGGAAAACGTATTTTGCAGGAAATTGTGAAACTCTGCGGTTTCCGTCGCGATTCGTGAACGACCTATATATGTGGCAACTATGATGTTTGTTGGTGGGGCTGATACTGACGTTGGAGTAACACCAGCAAGTAGCAGTTCATCAAGGCCGAACGGTCAAAGCTAAAAGGCAGTGCTTGAAGTGTGGAGCTCTTACCAATATCCCGTGGGTAGAGAATTGTCCAAATACTGCTTAGACAACTGACCTGCACTCACGGCCGCCGACACGCCCGCCATCTTTCGTATACTTTCAATTTGCATAATAGGTTAATGTGTGCTGACTCCCTCGCTTATGATATGCTACCCCATCGAAAAACTATTAGAAAAACATAAATTCCTGACAAACTGAAAAAAGCCTCGTGGGTGCGCCACTCTTGCATGTGGTCTCCGGTCCAGCCGCTTTGCAGTTAGACATAAACACAGCCGCGAAGGCCTTCACGAAAGGCTGGGGATAGGGTAGCACCATGGGTCGTAAGGCCAAGCCAGTATATTATGGCGTTTGTGTGAACATGGTCAAGCATTTCAAGTTGAGGTTCACATAGCTCGTGGAATGTGAGCATGTGTCTTAAAGAAGGGAAAGCATAGTTAGAATAAATACGCAGTTGGACTCATCCCTTATCATGGAATCATTTACATTTTTGATAACACTACTCAAATTGTTTTTTAAATCATCAAAAATGTCCTAGGTTTTCCCTTTAAAAGTAATCGAACTGCCCAAAAACTTCTCAGGTGCACCCTTCACGGACTGGGGTAAACATCGAATTTATAATTTTTTTGAAATGCTTACGTATTTATTGTTATTTTGAAATACTTCACGTGAACTAAATGTTTTCAGTTTCTGTTAACCTTTAAAGAGGAGGCTAACTCAGAATTTCAACCTCTCATTTTCGATAGGATCAACGAACATGTAGAAGAGAAAGATGAAACTGAAGGACGCAGACAGCCCAATCCTCCAGTAACCAGGCAGCAATCCGAACATCGGTATTGTCCCATCATTCAGTATGCTGTTCCTGATCATTACCCCACGGCTAGTAGTCATCCTGCCTTAGATAAAGCCTCCGACAGAGGGTACACAGAGCCAAATACCACACACCATCAGCAATCAAACACTAGGCATGGGAGAGATCAGGGTAACTACTACTTCAAATTAGAGTCTGCCTCTCCGATTGTCACTTACGAAAGTGTTCCCCCGGGAATGGAAAAAAACAGCAATTCAGCTGCTACCTCACTGACAGAATCCAAGGATGAATTAACACAATTTGACGTCATCACCAAAGAGCTGGATCAAAGTCCCGGAAACAGTGAATCTAAATTTAATGCCTGCCAGTCTAACCAATATGATCATCTAAAACGCCAGATGGACGTCAATATTAGCGACAAATCCCGTAATTACAGCCATATAGCTTTACAAGAGTTTCTCTAGGTTGCTTGCACATTGCTGGCTCCAAAACACTAAAACGGTTCTAGTTGTAGAAAACGTTCATCACCCCTGCCTTTATTTATTAAAATTTGATGAACAAATCAGAGCTTGTTACTTTCATACTACTGAATAGTTTGGTAATTCATTTTATTATAAACCGTAACGTGTCGTTGACGTCCAATGTCCCATTTATTAGCTGAATGAGAGGAACGTGTCACGCAAAGTCCCTCATTTTTCAAAACCACGATAACACTGCATGACAGATATAATCGTGTGGGAGTGTCTCCTGGAAGGTGTTTGTAGGCTTAGTTCGTTTTAACGACTTATCATCTGGTTTAAACAACGTAGCTATCTCGTATAAACGACATTATCATTTAATTAATCCTGAAAGAGCCGGGTTGTTTTGGCTCAATCTCGTAGTCAGTGGGACGGATTCCGCCCTCCCCCTCCTCTTAAGAACTCGGCTATGCCACATTATAATTTTGTTGAAACATGACATGCATGTTAAGACACTCCTTACAATAACAAATTTGAAGTTTGAAGTCATTCAGACATATATGGTTTTGTTGGTACGACCTCCTAAGTGTGGTTACCTGTATCGGAACAGTCCCGGTAGTCAATTTAATAATGCGGACGCGCAATACAGTTACACTCAATGACCCTAGTCGGTCTCTATTTTTTTTATCTCATCGTTACATTCCACTGTTGGTTGCGACTCTCGCATAACAAATATCATTATTGAAATTAAATTTATTTTATTACTATTATTATTATTGTTATATATTTCTATTAATGACACCAAGGATTCCTCAAAAGCGCCCTAGGCACACTGTAGCTCGCAAAGCCTGAAGAAACCTGTAGAAAGGAGACAGTGAGAAGCAGTTACAGTTTTAGCGGTGGGAGGAAAAACCCAAAGGAATATTCTGGGTAAAATCTACGGAATCAGGTAAGGACTGAAAACCCAATCCGGGCCGGGATTTGAACCCGGGCCGCAGAGGTGGAAGACGAGGAAAGAACCACTACGCCAACCTGAATCTCGTACAATTATTTTCATGTGAATGGTTGTCCCCGTAATCAAAGAAATTTGGAGGGGCTGCGTAGCATCGTGATCAGAATATTAACAAGAATATAATATAAAATATAATATATAGGCCTAATATTTATGGAACACAGACAGTATAATTTTTTATATATCATGTACAAAAGGCCACAATAATTGCAATACATGCTCACCGGATTTACTAATACACACAGCTGGCATGACCACCTCCAACTTCCTGTGGGGCTATTTCCATAAACCAGTATGTACGTGTGAATATTTCTGGAGAGTATTTTCTGATGTGCCCGGGACATAAGACCACAACAATTGTGACCTGTAAACACTGAATTTTGAAAACTGATGAAATGCACACAGGATCATCTAAGCCGATTTGACTACATGTATTCACATAGACAGTGTGAATAGTGCATATATGTTTACACAGTGCCAACATTTTTTTTAATGACAGGGCTTGTGTGGAGTATGCTGGAATATAAGCCAAGATGGCAGATGTGGACTTTCAATCAGAACTGAATAAACCAAAAAATTAGATCTTTGTCTAAAATCTCCAAATTATGATAATTTGAACCTTGTTAACGATTTTGACCCCCCTATTCCATTTCACTACCATGGATATGTACCTGGTGATTACAAATTATTGTGCATATTGTAGTGGAAATCTGGTACGTGGTATAATAAGAAAAGCTATCATTTCATGAACTAATCTGTTTACTTGCAGCTTTGTAGACTGGAAAGTATTTCTGATTATGAAATGAAACAAAGAAATATTGCATGCTCAACTGAAGAAATGTTAATGCATATTTATGAACAGGACACCAAATACCTGAAATGTCATTCACCCAAATAATGGATCTGGCAACTCTTCTTAAAAAGCTGTGGAGTAAGTTATGAGAACAATAATATCATGCCTATTCTGTTAAATGCTAGGCCTTGTATGACGTATGTATACCTGGTATAAAAGGGTTAAAATTGTCCCAAACTTTCCAGGTGAAGATGCACTATTATATTTTGGGGTTTTTTTGCCAGGTAAAGTGGTAGTACCCTCACTTGGAATTTGTAAATAGGTAATCCTTGGTTGAAAATTTCTGTGAAATAAGTCAAAAGTGATGCTGCCGAATAACTAAGGATCCTGAATGTGTGTCTCACAACTTCATGAAGTACCTGTGGAATCCAACCACTCTTAGCAATGCTCAAGGAAAACCATACACTGAATGACCAAGAGCTCACTAAGTCAACCTAGGTACTTTTCATCTGACAGTAAGAGTGAGCCAACACAACAGTGTAATGGGAAAATTATGTCCAAATACATGTATTGCAATTAATCCAACAAATGCATGCTACTCAGGTCATGAATTAATAAATTGACAACTACATGTATATACACTATGATATGCTAAAACCAATTCAACTTTCCAAAATGGACCATAAGGGCAATGAGCCCCAAGCTGGACCAAGAGAGGGGGCAATTTTCCTAGAAACGCAGGCTTCTTTAGCAGTAACTGAACTTGGCCGGTTCACAAATGCCTGTGAAGTGTAC
>NW_019091658.1:64043-79633 GCF_001949145.1 Acanthaster planci
CACAAGGCCTACCCAGAGCCTATTGAAAAGGCTTTATTGACAGCTACCTTTTTTGTTCCTGAAAACTGGCGATTTTCTACTCCCACTGTCCCAACTCCCGTGTCCGAACAGGTCTCACATCGGCGTGAAGGCCTAGCTAGGGCCCACTGTCGATGACGGTAGGCCTATTCTATGGCTTGGCCCAACCATCATGACCATGGCCTAACCGAAACGTCATTCTTTTTACTGTGTCACTTACGATCAAAGATTATATAGCGCCGCGTAGCGGCGCAAGATGGGACATTCTGCCATAAAGGTCACGAAGGGCGCCATTCGAGTGTGAACGTTAATGTGTGTGCGAGCCTGTCGCGGCGCCTGCGCCTGCGCATTAACATGCACTGCGCAGGCGTAGTCCAGCCTGAATGGCGCCCATGTGATAACAACGTTTTGCGCGTATTCATGGTGAAATTCCCCATCTTGCGCCGCTACGCGGCGCTATACGATCTTTGCTTACGATGGCACGTGCCATGTTTACATTGCCGGCCAGCTGCATGTTTGGGAGTAGCGATATGGCGGCCGTTGACGTCAACAAGAACGGCCAATGCGCTATCCAGAGTTTATTACAGAGATCAGTGGTGTAGAATACGAAAATGACGCGAACTGGCTATTTATGATGAATACATAAACGCACAGTGAATCGAGGGCGAATTTCAAGAGTTGCACGCTCATGCTCACGTATTCTCTTACACGTCACGCACGCGTGAATCTGCATCTTGCCGCGCCATGTCGGTTTCCACCACGCCGTGCGCAAATATGTTGATTAGACACTGTACTAATAAAATGGATCGCATATGCCGCGTGGTCTAAATATGGCGTCCCCACAGTCGTGTGTAACGTGGCAGATTCCATGACGGTGGCAAGGTTAAAACTTTCATCGTGTATAACTACAAAAACACCACTCTATTTAGAACAGAAAATATAACATACAACTGTAAGCTCACCAGTCAGCTACGACACCTGACCGCGATAGTTTCTTTTGGCACTCGGGCCCAAACAGGGCAGATCTGGGTCGAGATTTTGGTCAGTTTTCCGGCGCCATGCGCATGCTGCATCTGCCCTGCGGGTTTTCGCGGGCGAAATTTAAAGAGGCCGTACTAACACAAGAAGTGATCTAACAACTTGTGACTTCAACTCATTAGACTTGCAAACAACGACTTGTTACCACCTCTGCGGCACGCATGCCCACGAAGATGCCAATCTAGTCAGGGTTCTTGCTTTGATGTTTCAGATCATACAAATTGTTCTACCAGGTTCACATAATTTATCCTCATGAAAAAATAACTAAGACTACTATTGGTATAACTATTGGATTCTTAACTGTAGGTGGGGCGTATACATTAGAATGCCCATAGCCGTATATATGGTGTCCAGCTCAGTGATAATGGCTGGTCTCGTTCAACATAATTATTCATTCATCTTAGTTTACACTTCCTGGCCAACATATATCTTTTGGTCTTACAGTTCCCTTACATACAAAAGCTGCATGTAGTAAATACATTTCCAAGTGCACAAATAAGATTTTTTACTCAAATCAAAGTAAGTGGTTCTCGTAACAATACTGTTAAGTTATATATTCTTTGGTTTATTGTTTATGGTTCAGTGTGGGTAAAAAATACGGGGGAAAGGGAGGGCGTGTTTTCATATTTGCGAGCACGCGCGTCAACTTGAAATTTCTCTAATTCCCGTTTGAGACAGCGTTTCAGATTCGCGCCGATCCAAAACGAAAGATAAGATTTGAATACGGTTCGACGTAATTAGGAGCGACTAGACGTGCCAGGGGATGAAAAGTCGACCCTTGAAGTCATTCAGAACGACTCAGGGATGATTTCGTTTCGGACATAGCTCTAATGTGAGCCGAAATCAACACAATGGTATTTAAATGTATAAACAAGTTGTTTGCCTTATGAGTAATTCCCAAATCCATGACGCGCCAACTTTATACCCGTCTCATGCGTTAGCTATCAATACATGATCATTCCTCCACGGAGTAAATAAAAAGCACATTTTGGAAAACAAACAAATATGAAGTGACAGAGAAGTGTAAGAAATTATGAAATAATGTGATGTAATGCTATTGAGGCCTTTTGTGCTTACGTTTGTGAGTATTGCTGTCACTTTGAGTGTTGTTGAGTTCCGACGTGTTTTAAATTCGCCTGTCTGAAACCAATATTTAATTGGGTCGAACTGAGTCGCTCCTATTTGGTTCGGTGTGCGTCTGGAACACTTGCCTGAACCGGGTGTTAGAAGATCACAGGTATTATCAAACCTTTGGGCCGTGTTTGTTCAACACGGACCTAGATGACGATCAGTAGCGTAAGCTATCCAGCTTTTGGAGGGGAGGGGGTTCAAAACACAAATGCATTTTGGGGCTCATTCGACATGATCCGTCATTGGTTTACAGACACCAAAACTCGCCTAATGGATGGTACGAACCAGCGTAAGGATCACTGATTCGGGATCCAGACACGTGGGAAACAAACAGGCCCGTAGTGTAATTCCTAACCAGAATTAAATGCCATTACTGCGGTGGCGCAATGCTCGTGGACAGGTGGTACGCGCGCGTTACATGCCTCTTCGACCAATAGGGTGTCGTAACTTACCAAATGCACGCGTGCGTCAAGCTAAAGAATTGTGAGTGTGGTGCAACCATAGCTATGGCGTCTAATCGTATTAGTTTATGTACAAGGTATATGCTCTGAGAGAGTTGGCAAACTTCCAACCAGCCTGTTTCTTCTGTCACATATGTTCACTCCCATGCCCTTGTGCACCGCTTAGTTGAGAGTTAGCGCATGCGCACTCGATCACTTTTATACTGTGGATTTCGAGGCAGGCGACGTCGGACATCGTTCCAACACTTCTTTCCACAGATGGAGACCAACATTTATTTTTAACAAAATGCAAACAAATAAAGTTCACGGAGATAACCTGATAAATGAAAATTGATCAGACACAGAATGAACGCAGTTGCACAAAATTTGAAACAAATTCTGAAAAAGTGAATTTTACAAAAAATAAACGAGATCAGATTTGAAAGAAAATACTTCTCCAGTTTATCCAAATAAACGAAATGAAGTGCCGTGTGTAGTAAGTTATTGCGGACTGAATAGGGGTGCTTTGGCGGTGAGGGTGTACTACAAATTGGGCAGATAAACACAGTTTTAGTCTACATATATACTTTATACATCTTTCAAAGCATTATAAGCATGTGAAATACAAACATTCTAACATGACGCATAAAAGTCATACCTTGATATATTAAATTAAGCTAATTTATATTTTATTTACAAGGTTGTGTGCGATTAAATTGTTCATGAGACGTTTCAGGTGCTAGGCATCAGTAATGATGTGTCTCTTGATAATCGTCGTTTCGTCTATCCATTGCACGATTACCTATTTTGTAAATGTACATTCGGTGACATTTATTGTATGTCTGTTTGTTCTGTAATATAGAAACATATATGTTTGCATAAAGTTAACCCTTGACTAGTGACAATTGTTGCCTCAAAATGCACACCTGCCCTAGCATATTTATTGAGGGAGGTACTTGCAGTTACTTGTGGTATTTTTTTACCAGTAATTATTTTTTTTTTCGAGTTTCGATAGCTGTGTTAGATATTAAAAAACATATTAAATCGCTGGTTTTCTTTTAAAGACAGCCACCCATAGTTTATGAACCAATATTTCTTAAGCTTACCAAATAAATGTAATTAATAACGGTAATAAAAACGAGCAAACATGATCTCTGTCGCGACTGTTGACGTCAAATAGTGAATTTAGAATCTGAAAACATTTATTTCGGCAAATTGGGAAAATCGACTATGAATACATCGAAAAGTTAATAATTATGCAAGTAGAGTCAACCAATAACCCCTACATTTAACCTGATACATTTTCAGTCGTTGTGGAAAATGGAGTGAAGATATTAACACCAGGTAAAACGTAAAAAAACAAGCAAATCTCATTTCTTAAAGCGAGCTAGAGGCTCTCTCTCTTGCGATTTATAATTCACTCACATTTTTGTCAGTAACTGTAGTTGCAGCTTAAGTATATATACACATAGAATTCTTCAAACTTTAATTTTCTCACAAATGACTTTTAACTTAGATCGTCTCTTTATTTGGTAGGTCTTTCTTGATTAACAGAATGAATGACATATATTAGACTGAATCCCTTGTTGTTGGTCACGTTGAAAGTTTGGTCTAAATCTTCTTAAGACAGATATGAATAAGAAATGGGAATGAAAACCAGCTGTTTCTAGTCAGTTTCTTCATCTCACCCTTAGAACGACACATCTAATTTGAGTCAACATGAGTTGACTAAAAGCAACTCAGAGGGGAGGGAATCTGGGCACACTGACCCTGCGGCCCAATAACACGACAGATGGAAAGAAAAAAAAAGGTTGCATAGATCCAGCTCATTGTCATTACAAGCATGAGGAAAATACCCAACTGGACGTAAGTAATAACACTAGAAGGCATCATCAGTGCACCAGCTACAAATGTTGAAAAAGCAGCAATAGCGATAGCTGAACCTACCGCAGTCAGTGAGCTCAGGGTCCTATCTTCTCTCAGATTAGACGGTGCTAAGCGATAAGCCACCCCATAATGAATGGTGAAGTCTACCGAAAGACCTATCGCTAGGGTCAAGATAGCTGATTCGAAGATATTAAGGCGCCAGCCAAGCAGCACCAAGGTTCCAACAGTCAGACTGAAAGCACCCGCTATCGACAGCATGGCATACAGTGATATCAGGATATTCCGTGTAGTGAGAAGGAGTACCACACCTGCAATGGCCAGGGACAATCCCATAGATATTGGTGTGTCAGTTGCCAGACTTTTCTGCAGATTGTAGAAGTAGAGTTGCTGGCCACTGCTATGCCACGTGCTTCCAGCATACAACCAGCCCCCTGTGATACCTTCAGGTTTTGTTTTTAGACTTCGATCAAACCACTCATTAATTTCAGTCCAAAACTCGTCAATGGATTTGAAATCCATTGTGTCCATCCTGGAGCTTATCTCATACATCATAAAGCCCTTCACTGAACCGTCTACTTTGCTGAACAAGGGACCAGTAAACGGTAGGCTGTTGCCCGGGCACAGGGATGTTGCCCAATCGCATCTTCGACTCATCTTTACACACTTCTCGAAGAGATCAGCGGGAAATGGAAATATGGTTTGCCCACAGCAAGGACTAGGTATTGCGTCTGTGCCAGCACTACAAGGGGCTGACATTATTTTTCGGAAAGAATCCATAAAACATTCATTGGTTTCTCTCTGTCCGGAAAAGTTCTGCTTATGAAAACTGTGGCAAAACTCTAGTAGCCATTGCTGGGCGTCAGAATGAAATATATTGAAAGTCTCTTCAAGAACCAAACTTCCGGTGTCATCTGGATTCCAATGATCCCCGTTATCGACAGAATCTACTCCAAACACTGCCGAGATAAAGAGCGGATTATTTTCCTCAATGTTGAAATAAAATTTCGACTTGTAAACGCTGTCATATCTCTCAAATAAATTATCGTCTTGAAATACCTGAAACTCTGCTGTAGTGGGTAGCCGTAACTTTGGCGTGATGTACATAGTACAGAAAGCACCCACGCCGACAGAGGCCAAGATCACAATCCACGCATACCTTAGCTTGAGCACTAGTGTCGGCAAGATATAATCGAAAACTCTTCGATACGCCGTAGCAATGATTGAGTGTGCAGCGTAGAGCTTCTGGAGACAACCTTGGCAAGGGTAAGTAAACTTGGCGCACCAATCCTGAAAATGTGAATGAATGACAACGGTGGCTGGTAGCCAAGTCAGAGTGAAGATAAAATTGATGAGAATTGCGGTGCCACCGTACACACCAAAGCATCGCACAGCTGTAATTGAACTGATAAAGCTGGAGTACAGCGCCGAAGCAGTGGTGAAGCTGGTGACAAACATGGTGACCGCAGCATGATTTAAGGTGTTCCGTAGTACTAGGCTTGGAGGCGCAGACGCATAAGCAGATTTCATCTGGCGCCAAATGTCTACATACACAAAAGTATCATCTGCACCGATGCCAATGACCAACACAGCACTTGCTATATTCACAAATGGAAAAAAGGGCAGCCTGAAAATAACCACAAAAGCGAAGTAAGCCATTATCAACGACATCAGCATACTCACAATAGTCATTATGGTGATAATCAGAGATCCTGTGTAAATCCATATGATGACAAACACAAAACCTGCACCCAAGCCCATGTACAATGTATCTGAAAGAAGAAAATCACGGAATAAGGCATATTTAAGCGAACCAAATCCAAGAGCAACCACAACCGTTATTCCATCACTGATGTGTTTACCTTGTAACGCCGACTCATAAATATCACGGGTATAACCGATATATGGTACAAACAGAATAGTAGAGCTGAGATCAAAGTTCCCTGAATTAGCTTGTGCAGCAAAAGTAGCTGGTACCAAATACTGAAAAATAAAATGAATAGCGTGGTCAAAGGCCAAGCATTCTGAGGGAACATCGGGAGGACACACAGAGCTACCGTCCTCACAATACTTAAGAGCTTTCCGCTGGTAGTAAGGAGCGCATTTCTCCAGCAAGATCTTCACATTGGCGACATCTGAGTCTCTAATATCTCGACACGAATCTCGGCCGCTTAGAAGAGCTACATAATTGGCAAGCGATCTACTGTCGGAGCAATGACCGTTAGATTTCCTACAGCAACGGGCTTGCATCTCCGAGTTTCTTCCAATGTGGTTGTCATACTGACTGCAAACAGATTTTAGAGCTTCGCTTGAAAACAGTTTGTTGTAGCCGATAGCTTCAAACACAATCGCTGGTTGACCATAGGATCCCCCTGCAAAGAAAAAAGATCATCAATTGGCTTGTATCGTTTTGCACTCAGGTCAGCATTTACTGTCACTTCAGTAACAAAAAGAATCAAAATTGCCTACCAAACCCGAAATCAAAGTTGCAGAATTGTATGCCAGGTTCGATGTCAGAGTTGTTTGAAGTGACGTCTCTTCTTATTCTTCCAGTCCGGTGGTTAGTCGTTAAATTATCAAATCGTGACGCCTCGTTCATCGAAGTTCTGGAATCATTCCTCGTATGCACTAAGCTGAGTTCGCTATATATGTTGTTAAATGAGAACATTCTCCCACTGATGTCTGTTCCGCGTGCATCGAACCCCTAAAAAAGGAAATACTTGTCACTTACATTGAATATCAAAGGGAATATTTTCGAGAAGATAAATGGTACCTCTGGGGACAGTTTATACCTTTGTGGGCTCACTGAAGTCGGGAAGATCGTACACAAAGAGAGCAATGACGCCACAAACAGCTGTCAATAGGAGTAAGCCAACACACATCCCTGTGGCAACAGGAAACTTCACAAGTTGACGTGAGTACCTGAAGGATAAAACACATTTACATGCTTTACTTTTGCTATTCTCACAACATTCCAACATGTCAATATTGTGTTTATTATTCAAACGCGCGCCCCCTAGTAAAATTGAGTTTTGTGGTGTAGGAGCGGATGGATGGGTGTGGACCTTCAGCACTGAGGCTGTCTAGTGAGGAGCCGCCGGGTTTTGCTTGTCGGGCGGACGTTGCCGTTCCCCTCTGTGAGGGCTGTTTTTCCCCGCCAGCAAGCGATTGGGGCCCTTTATTTCTTACCCCGCACTGCAAACTCCCGGGAACGGCTGGTCCGAGGACAGACTTAGTGGGTAAATTTGACAATGTTTGTATCGAGTATAATTATTGATTTTATACATCTGTATAATTGAAAAATTGTGTAGTTTGGCAGTTTAGGTGAACCTTTAGCCGTGGCAAAATTGGTTTAAGATTTTATGACGATGTAACCATCCTAAGTTGAATGAAAAAAAAATCATCATTTCACACGTTTAGTATCGTGAATCAAGCCTTACTTCTGGATAAAAAATTCAAGGCTGAGAGTTTAAAAGGGGAAAAATGTTGTGTATGTTATAGCATTACAGGGTATCCCATACCCAAATGTGCTACTGGCATGGCTGCTGTCCCAGTTCCCTATGATTCCAATTTTGACCTGACTTTGATGAATGCGGGCCTAAACCATCACCTACTCTCCGATGGTTTGTGCATGCGTAGGGACCAATAAAAAAAACAAACAAACAAACAAACAAACAAACAACCCAACAAACAAACAAACACCCCAACAACCCCAACAACCCAACAAACAAACAGACAAACAAACAAACAAACAAACAAACAAGATTTTGCACCTTGTGATTGGTCAACACGTTGCAAACTCTCGGAAGCGCACTATCGTGAATCGCCCGTATTAAACTGTTTCAATATATGAATTTTTTGCATTAAATATACTTCACAAAAAAGTGCACGCAATTTTGTATTATTGTATATAATTGTATATTCTTGTATTACGTATATAATGCACATTCTTTTATACGATTTGGACAAATGAAAGATTTCAACTGTTTCTAAGATTTCCGTGTTTAAAAGGGTTAAATGTAGCTGAATAAGGTATTTGATAACTAATGTTTATGTAAGTTCGTGCATATTTGTACATGTAATAATTTTACAAGTCGACAAAACTTTAATAAGGAGTCTGAAAAACAATAATAAAAAGGGAAAGAACGCTGTTGAATTGAAATCTGTGCCAGCAATAATGACGCAAAATCAAATATTTGGAAAAGTTGAAAGAATTCCAACTCATTACAATTTCACTGTAAATGTTTTGTGGCGAGAAATTCGCTTCGCTTTCTTTTTCGCTTAAAGTATTAACCGGCTTTAATAATCGTTGAAAGGCCCGAGAGTAAAGAGAGAAAACATGAACAATTCAAATGAAACGCGTCATGCATTGTTTTTGTCTCTTGATTTACGCTGATGACAACTGTGTTCCGGTGAATCTGAAAAGGTATTAGGCCTACAAAGGTTTAGCACAGAAAGAAAAATTAAACGCAGTAAAATCGCACTACCCGAAGATAGAAAAATCCATCAGGACAACTTCATGGATTCTTCCTCTTCCCTTTGACTACCAATTAGAAAAAGAGAAAAGTGCGTTATAAAGTGTGCCAAAAACACCACCTTTGCCACGGAAAGAATCAGAAGCATGACTGAAAAAGTTGAGAATTTCAGGTCTGAATTTTTTATCCCCGCCCCAACTGGACACGATTTTCTACCACCGTCCTCGCACTCACAAATTATGCATTAATGTTATATGAGGATGAAATGGTAATGATTAATGATATATTATTACCATATGAGTGATTGATGACAGTCTCCTTTCATTTTATCTAGAAGACAAAACAGACACGGGGAAATCGTTTATGGATGAGTTTTTTTAGTTGTACAGATGCCCCATTCAGTTCCCCATTACTGTTCAATTATTGTTTTAATCCTAAAAAAGAATTAAAAATAATTCCTGTAACCACCTTCTTACTCATTTACCTGACCTTGTCATAACCAGTATTATGTAGGCCTATGTTAATTTCAGCAAGCCACTGCTTAGATGTGAACATACTTTAACTTTGGCGGGTTTTGACTATGTACATGTAGTTCATAAAAATCACCCATTTTTACGTTCCCTACATGCAGTAATTTGTGCAACGCGATCTACGCGTCACATTTTACATCTTTCAATCCATGCTTTGGCAGGGCAGTGCCTGCACAACTTTCACAGGTAACTGTATCATAAATTCTTACCGATAGTTTCACTTCTTTATTTTGTAACCTCTAGAGATATTTTTTAGTTGTAAAGTACCTCACTTTTACAGCACGATATCATAGCCCAGTTTGATGGTACATTTGGGGAAAGCTGAGAACTTAAAGTGGTGATTTTTAAGGCATAATTTTGGTTGGTATCATAGTGGAAACTGGGCCTGGACAGCCCACATGTACTATGTAGTTATGTGCATGGCATTGCCATGAGCAATAGGTGTGTACACATACTGTTATGAAAATATATGTATGCGCACAAGCAGCACATTATGTTAGAGAATTTTATACATTGTAACAAGATGACATCGGCTGGGAGCTGCTCCGGTACTACCGGCTCCGAGCGTAACAAAAGAGGGCTTTTTGGGGGGGTACTCACTGCATAGACGCACCATGAGGCGGGTAAGTATATGCGCGTTTGACGCAGAGCACGCCGAGTACGCGTAACTAATTTACTCCGGAATGTATGGTTTTTGCGTACACGCCTGTCTGTCTTTCGCCAATTGGGGGTGCACTTCAGCTCGGGGCGGATGGTTCGGTGGTTCATTTTCTCTTCTCCTACCTCTGTCTTGGATATTGTACGTTTATTGGCCCAGAACGATCACATGTCAGGTCGACATATCCGCATATCACACTCACGGTGAGACATTTCATTCTACCGATGGTGCGTGCACGCATATACTCCTTACACACACATACTTGTGGGGATTTCCTTTTTTCTCGTATACAAAACTCCCACACAACACGCAAAAAATAAGGTGTAAGGTAAAGCAGAGATCGCCTACCAGACCATATAAATGTACTCACTGGCACCCGCACTAGTTTCACGGTAGAGTTTACGCAATTAACGAAAGTGAGGGGACAGTGCATTTGCAAAGGATATCGTTTACGTCTGTTAATTGTACAGTTTTACAGTGGGCCCACCGTCTTCTGAAAAACAGAGCTTGCTTCTTTTGATAAATTCCTGAAGATAGAGGCATGACAAAGCGATTGTTGACCGCTGTGGTATGGGATATGAAGTCCTGAACACCCTCGGGCACGCATAGCGCCTTCGGCTTTGCCTCGGGGCGTTATGCGCCCCTCGGGTGTTCAAGACGTCATATCCCACACCACAGCGGTCAACAACTGTTAATAACTATCTTGGTTAGGGCTACGTTTGGTGAAATGATAACGCATTACAAGTAGGCTGGGGACGGCGTGGTGCTGAAGGGGTGGGTTTTGTATGTGTGTGTGTGCGTCAGCCAGCGGCCGGGGTTGACTCACTGCTTACATGGGTGTGTGTGTCTTGTGCCTTTCATGTGCCATGTCGCCACCAAGCCTTGTCTATTAAGGAGATGGGAACAATTTATTAATGATTCACACGCAACTGGATGTACTAAATGTCTGGAGTCAACACCTTTAATCCCTGCTGTGATAAACTGATCAAAAGATACACGCAATATTTGAGTTGGAGGAACACCGATACACCAAAAGAAAGTAATACAATATATTTACGACCATAGTATCCAGAGTCCCAAAAGTAGCCGGGTTAAAAGATGAAGTTCAAGAGGGTAGAGAACAAAGTTACTTTTCATAAACTTGACATTAGGTCCTTCGTTAGACCGGATATTTCACTCCTTCTCCCTATAGTGAAACGTCCAAGTGACGTACATGTATTAACTGAACGTACATGTATTCCAATGTGCGTCAAAAGTGAATTGATTCCAAATGTTTTTTTTAATCAACTAGCAACTACTTCTTTTTTCTCAATTAACTCTACTTACATACATGTTTGATGACAGTCAAGTGCAAGGGTGGACTACCCTGAGTTAGAACAGACTGCAAAGAGGATTATTCTGTCTCCGCTGTGTGCAGCTGTAGCAACCTAGGTTCGCTAGTTATTTGTCCGGGTAGCCATAACGATCAGGCGGGTTTCTGATACGCAAAGGGTATTTTCTCTCGGGTATTGATCTGATTGTGACTCAGGCTCGGTTGAGGCTTGTTGTGCTGGAGGAATATTGGAAGTTGTAGCGTTTTCGGGCGGTTGAGGGTTGACTTCGGTCTCAGGTTGTCGTTCGGGGATTGGCACGGTAGTTCCCGTTCCAAAATCAACGTCACTGTCCAAATTTGGAGAGGCGCGAGCTGGTTCGACCCGACGTTTTTGATTGCGGATGTGGTCCAGGTGACGACGGATTTCACATCTGTTATGGTCAAGTCGGATCTTGTAGGACACCAGACCCGAGGTACCTGTGATGGTGCCAAACCGGTCTTCGTAAAGCTACGAACGGACATGATGTCACCAATCTGGGAAACGCTTGTCTTCGCACTATTGTCACGTTGCCGCTTTTGGTTTCTTGAGAGTGAATGACCCGCTTTGTAACATCAGTTCGAAGATGGTCGAGATGAGAACGTAGACGACGATCCATTAACATTTCCGTGGGAGACACTCCCGTAGCACTGTGCGGAGTGATCCTGTACTGAAGCAAGAATCTGAACACCTTGGTTTCAACTGTTCCTGTCTCCATTCGCTTTATGGCATGATTGAAGGTGCGCACAGCGCGTTTGGCCAGTCCGTTAGGGGCCGGGTGATAGGGAGATGTGCAAATGTGCAGGATACCATTCTTTGTTGAGATTCCGCGCTAGTGAATGCTGTTCCGTTGTCGGATACCACTTCATCCGGCAATCCATGGGTCACGAACGCCTGTCTCAGTTTCTCGATTGTTGCATAAGTGGTGGCGTGGTTCATCGGAAAAATCTCCATCCACTTGGATTGCGAATCCACAACGACAAGGAACACCTTGCCCATGAAGGGGCCTGCATAGTGAATGTGAAATCTGGACCACGGGCGGTCGGATCATTTCCAGGGATGCTGTTCGCTCTTTGGAGGCATCGGTTGATCTTGCTGGCAGTTGTAGCATCCTTTGACCTCCATTTCTATATCTGCATCCATCTTATGCGACCAGGCGAACCTTCTGGCGAGGCTTTTTATCCGGGATATGCTGGGGTGACCTTCGTGAAGGCTATGGAGAATGCGCTTTCGCCCTTGTGGAGGGACGATCACTCGATTACCCCACATGAGGCAACCATCTTGAACAGAAAGTTCTGTACTACGAACTCTGTATGGTTTCATATCCTCTTCCACCCTATTGTGTGAGGACCATCCTTCCCTCACCATGTGGAGTATCTTGGACAGCAGGGGATCACATCTAGTCCAGGTGCGAATGTGCGATGCGGAGAGAGGAGATGCGTCAGTGGGCTCCCTTAGCAGAACAGTCTCGAGGGCAACCGGGACTTTGGCAGGAGCGGTAGACAAGGGTAAACGACTCAGCGCGTCTGCATTTCTGTGGGCTGTTGTCGATTTGAAGACCAGAGTGTACTCGTACATAGCTAAGGTAAGAGCCCAGCGCTGACTGCGAGCAGAGGCTTGAGCTGGTACCGCTCTTCCTTCATTGAATTTCTCCTTAGCCTTTTTCAATTTGAAAAGGCTAAGGAGACGCTTATGGTTGGTCACTACCGTGAAATGACAACCATAAGTGTAACTGAAACTAGTTACACCAAACACGCAGGCGAGGCCCTCCTTTCCGATCTGCGAATACTTCTTCTCTGCCGGCACAAATGTGCGCGAGGCAAAACCGACTGGTTTTTCTGAACCATCTAGCATTCTGTGGGCAAGGACTGCACCGATGTCACATTGCGATGAATCACATGATACGATGACATCTTACTTGGGGTCGAAGTGCACCAACAGGTTCGATGATAGCAGAAGATCTTTGGAAGCACTGAAGGCTTTCCTTTCCTCGGCACCCCATCTCCATCTTTTGTCCTTGCGCAGAAGTCAATAAAAAGCAGCAAGGGTTGTCGATAGCTGAGGCAAGAACTTAGGCCTACCTTAATAGGTACATTGTAGTCAGCTTGAGACAAAGGCCAGCTTGCACCGAGCGAGCCAACACAGTCGACAGCGTAGCGAGATCAGACTGGTCATCGGTGCCTGTGATCAAGATATCATCAATGTATAGAGTCACGTGCGGTATGCCTTGCAAAATGTTCTCCATTGTGCGTTGGAAAATCGCAGGCGTAGAGGCAACACCAAAAGGTAAGCGGTTGTAGCGGAACAAACCGCGATGGGTGTTGATGACCACGTAGGCACGCGACTCCTCATCCAGGATCAGTTGTTGATATGCTTGCGAGAGGTCAAGCTTGGTGAATTTGGTGAACGCAAGCGACGTAAACAAGTCTTCGATTTTTGGTACCGGATACCTACATGTATCTAACTTTGCAACCTGGTTCACTGTTAATTTATAGTCCCCGCAGATTCTCACAGAAGACCTGTCTGGCTTGAGGACGAGGACAATGGGCGCTGCCCATTCTGAGAACTCAACCAGTTCGATGATTCCTGCAGCCTGAAGGCGGTCAAGTTCTTTTTCTACCAATTTCCGCACAGCGTAGGGAACGACTCGTGGTTTACGGGGCTGTACATCTTTGTCGACATAGACTTTGGCTGTGGTGCCTTTCAAGGTACCAAGCTCATCGTTGAACAACGCTGAATGGGCTTTGAATACTTCATCCATACTGGTGATTTCATGGAGGAAGTTGATTTGCTGCCAGTCCAGTTTAATTTCCCGATGCCAGTTACTTCCAAGCAGGCTTGGTCCGTCACCTTTGACGACAAGCAATGAGAGTTTGTACGTCTTTGCGTAATGTTGCACCCGTGCGGCTGTCCGACTAACAACCAACACAGGGCACATTAAAATGTGTTCATGTTCGATGACCCTGAAAGAAGAATGAGGGCTTCAGTCAGCATAAGATACGGGAAAACATTCTAATACTAGCTTTATTCGACACACACGTGTGGACTTGGTCATCGCTGAAAGAACAATAAATGAGATTACACTTTCCACATCTTAAACTAAAAGGAATCAATACCATCCTCCAAATGATTTTTAAACGAAACCATAAAAGAAAACATGTTTTTGTAGCAGCAAAGGATTACTATCAACAATAATTCTTCTGGCCATGATGTAAACAAATCATGTTTGGTCCTACTCAAACCAATAACAAGTTAAAGAATTACTCTGGCCTCAAGTCTTGTAGCCATGGTGACCCACTTGGTCTACTGGACCAGACTGCTACCAGATTGCTGGAGATAACCAGTTACTTCCAGGAAATTCCACTGGACTTAATCCGCAAGGGTCAGTAACTATGGTCAGTGAACCCTATGCTACACACACTAAGGCATGGCTAGGCCTTCTGTACACTGAGTTACATGCCTCATACAGCATATCCTGGCACAGCAAATATCAAAAGGGTTTCTTAATAAAATACTCTAAAATCATTCCTGAAAATGAACTCCTACGAGAGTACATGTAACTAGTATTGAAATTCAACTACATCACTTCAACACTCTTCTTAGAGGGAAATACTGGACCAAGACATTTTCTGTGTATTGTATAAAATTCCTCCAACTGAGAGTCCAGTCCAGAAATACTGTCTTGGTCCAGTATTTCCCTCTAAGAAAAGTCTTAAACATCTAAAAGTTATACAATAATATAATAGAAAATACGCTTGCATCATAAAATGGGAAGAAACTCTACATACCTGAAAGAAGAATGAGGGCTTCAGTCAGCATAAGATACAGGAAAACATTCTAATACTAGCTTTAGTCGACACACACATGTGGACTTGGTCATTGCTGAAAGAACAATGAACCAAAGCCACTTCCTGTACCCCTGCTGTACCCCTGTGATGATGTGGCACTTAATTAACTATGTGGGCTGATCCATGTAGCTAATGGGTAAATCTAGCGGTGCATCAAGCAATATACACTATGTACAGGGACATTCCAAAGAGAAAACATAAGGTTAAACAAAAGAAAAT
>NW_019091658.1:114651-178468 GCF_001949145.1 Acanthaster planci
AGTGCTGCACCAAACATAATTTCATTGTCAAGGTAGCTGTAGTTGGCTACAATCTGCAATTCTGGGATGGACCCCACATCGCTCTCAGCTTTTGCTAAACTTGAAGATTCTTCCTGCAACATCTTTAACACCGTTTCTTTCTGGGTTTCACTCAGGTTGGATAGGTCAAATGATTCCCACACAGATGGTTCACTCGCAGGGGTCAGTGCCTCATCCTTCTCACTGTCTCCAGCTGTGACACTATTCACACTGGTTTGCGGATTTATTCCACCAGAGCAAACTGAGCGTGCCAGTCGTAAATGTCCCAACAAAGTGCGTGGCGGAAGGATGATGTCTTTGTATGTATGGTTCT
The DNA here is from genome assembly GCF_001949145.1 of Acanthaster planci. The sequence continues at coordinate 115,004 of NW_019091658.1, forward strand.
TCACTGGGATTTTCACACGGCTAGTGGATCCCTTTTTCAGCTGGACAATGCACTCGTCAAGCTGTAAGCCATCCGGTAAATTGCCCAGGATGTTCGGCTCGAACACTGTAACTCTTGTCTTGTGTAGGGGACCAGTGCAAATAATACAGGTGACTTCAACAGTCCGGTTCCGGTGAGAGGTGACTTTCCTGTCCTTGTTACTCCAAAATCATCTGGGTTATTCTCACGGATGAGGTTAACTATGGTGGTCACCCTCCTTTTCGTCTGCTTTGGAAAGGCTGCTGACAACAATCCCAAAACACTGTCGTCACTGGAGGACAGGTGAATAATCTCCTCAATTACGTTATAACCAATTATTGGTTCAGGTACGTCATCCCTGGTGACCAGAAATGGGACAGTCATTTCCTGGGTGTGGCCCTCACCATTGAATGCAAGTCGTAAAGGTGTCCACCCCTCAAATGGTACGGGTGTCCCATTCGCTGCTGTGAGTTGGAAATCTGGGTCAACAAGGTCCTTGGTACTCCGCAGGTCAGCCTCGGGCACATTCCTGTGAGACCATGGCCACTTGCGAACCGGTGTTCCACAAGACTGCAGAGGACCTCCCGTCTATAGTGCAGAGGACCATGCATTTTTGGCCGACTAGTTTTATGAGGTTGTCGTGGTGTTTCGGTGTGATATGACATACCATAGTTCTGTTGCAGTTCTTTTTCCTGGCATGAGCCGGACGATTTAACTCCTGCAACTGACAACAAGTTTTCTCGTTCTCACTCCAGTTGTTGCACTGGCAACCCTTGGAACAGTACAAAGTATCGTGACAGTCTGAACAAAGTTTCATGTTCTTGATCAAATCCATTTTTCCACATCCAAAACATCTTAGGGACTTTTCTGCTAGCTACTTCTCGTCCCCCAGGAGTAGCTGTTTGTCGTTTCCCTGCCGTCCACGTTGACATCCACGGGCGTAGTGCTCAGTGCTTCCACACTTGAAACAATGATTGCACCCCTCTGGCTTTCCCGCTTCTTCACATTGGCCACAGGATGGATGCTTTCTGCTGTTTCTGGTATGCCTGTCTTGTTTCTCTGGGTCCAGGACTGCAATCGATGCCTTCAACTCCCTTATCTCCTTGACCAAATTCTCCACACCATCAGGACTCTGCAAGTCATCAGAAACGATGCTGCTGACCTTAACTTTCGACCCTCCCTTCTGAAGACGCTTCTCCTCCAGACTAGTCACCACATTCAGAACTTCGAGTAGCTCCTCGTCAGTGATTTGGGTTTTTTCCAAATATTGCCTCATTTCTCCCTTGAGATTTGGGCTAACCCCGTCCGAACACTCTGCAGGAAAGTGTTCTTGACAAGTTCTTGGTCGTAGTGTAGTGTGGACTGGTCCTCTTGGCTGGCGAACAGGATTTTCTGACGCAGACTCATGGCACGGACAACAAAATCTTGAGCTGATTCTCGTGGCTGCTGGGTTGCTGCAGCCAATTCCTGGTACAGATCAATGGCATCCTTCTCCTGAAAATGGGCACGGAGGACTCGACTTAGTTGGGGAAGGGGGACTTCCGCTCGTCCCTCCAGGTAGCTTCGTAATGGTAACCCTTGAGTAACTGCACGGGTCACCGCAGAAATTATCTCTCGATGGGAGAAGCCCTTCTGTAGCCCATCTGTAGCCCATCTTCAATTTGTCGAGCTAAACTACAGAAGGAGAGCTTGTCTGGCTGGCCTGCTGCTCCAATTTGCCCCAGAATTTTGAAGTCGCGTCCCAGTGCTGCTTCGGTTACGGTCAAGGTGGTTGTTTTCCCCCACTTTTCTCAGTGTTGGCTGTTGTACTGGTAGGGGTAGCTAGGCCATCGAGCTTTGTCTTGAGTTCCTTGAAGAGGGCCAACCCACCATCATCCCTCTCCTCGATTTCCGAACTGTCAAGGTATCGGTGGATATGGCGGATGAGTCCTCGTTGGTCTTTTCCAGCAGTACCATCTTCAATGTCCAAAGACTTGGCTAGTTCCACCAGTTGTTGCTCTTGCAGCTGGTACAGCTCTGCCTTCACCTCCTTTTCAAACTCTATGAGTGACTTGGTGGCTGTCATTCTTAGCTAAGCTGACTCCCGGTGTAACTGCGATGGTCAAACTACTCCATCAGCCACGTATCAGCATGCTCAGGCCCTCGCCGTACCCATCAGTCTGCCCTGTCCTGGCAAGGTCGCCAAATGTTACCAGGGTGTGCCAGGGTACCGGGGTCAGTTCGCTGTGGCAGAATAAAATAATGATGATCGACGGAGGGATTCTGGTCTTTCTGGACTGGCAACTAAAACAATGCATAAATTTAATAAAGTACACTGAATGAGTTGTTATGTGCACAGCGCCCTCAATTGACCTGGCCACAGCAATGGAAAGTTTTGTTTGGTGGGGGGCCTTAAAATTTATCTCTGTCAACAATAGTTACATAAAAAGTTAAAGCTTTAAAAATAACAAAGTAAAAGGTTGAGAGGAAGGGGGATAGTGTCTCTTTACATTAGGGGATGTAAGGATGAACAGTTTTGGAAAAAAAGCAAAATCAAGAGTTGCCTGTCATCAGAACATGTGTTTGAGAAAAGGTTCCAGAAATAGCAGGGTAAATGATAGGACATAAGGCCCCCCAAAAATCTCTGGTTTCTGGTCAAGAGCTGACTCCAAAAGTGGTGTGGCAATGTGGCTTTCCCCCCCCCCCACTTTTTTTCTGGAAATGATGTTCTTATAACGTGCGATGGCCATTGTGACTGCATGTGCATGTAATGCCGGCCACTACCAACACTAAAATATACTGGCCTCAGCACTTTTTACTGTTTTAAAGCATTTTCAGCTTGCACATGTACACAGGACATACATGTAAGACAACCTTGTTTGTCTGGTTCCTAGATGTAAATGTATAATACAGAAATAACATCATCTGAAAAAGAGTGCCCGACTAATTGTATGGGGAACAAGAGGGATTCCTTTACTGTACATATCACTCAACCATACCCCATCAAGAACATGTTTAAAGGAGATAGGCCATGCAGTTGTAAATTGACGTTATACGGTAGTTTTCAACCATCTTGTGTGCAATCAGTTGGACTAACCCCTCTCTTTTGTCATTAAATCAGCAAAAATTGGTGTTTTCTGTGTGTTTTTTTCAGTCTCCACCAGGGCTGTTCGCAAAAACTTACCGAAATCGATGCCAAGCAAGTGACTCACAGTGCATGGTGAAAGAAAATGTTGGAATGGAACACCAACTTTGACCAAGAAGGCTAGCCTATAACTATGGACAAAAACTACTTCTACTATACAGCTATCGAATAGCCAATGGTAGGACAACTACGTCTTTTCAGAAAGACAAATTTGATAATGCTGCAGCAAAAAATCATGACCAGTCAGTGTTTTGTTGTCGATCCCCCCAGGTCACCGCCATGCCCGTGGCCAACAGCCTCGAATTGCAAAATCTCTTCCTGAGTGTATTCTGATTCGAACTGACAAGGCAATATTTCTTGTGCCTCATCAGCTCCTTCCATGTCGCTTTCTTTGTCAAATGAATAAGACGAACATGACTACTGATCGCTGTGATCGGAAAAAGCATTAACGCTGGAATTTTCTGTGCTTGAGTCTGATTTCACACACTAACGGTTCTACATAAGGTACATGTACATGTCTACGCATAGTTACATAACAGTAAACAGTTGACGGATAAAGGATTCCGTCCTACATGTATGACGTCACGATTCTTGGGAATTTCTTCCGACAACTTTTGGTACCCGACAGCTGTTGTTTAGCTTTTGCTCCATATTCGCGCATTTTGAAATTATTCAGATGTGTTTTCATGTTGTATACATGTATATGTTTGTTTTATGTGCTGATGCATGTGTTACAAGAAATCCCCTTTAAATTACACAGTAGCAGGATTCCAGTCAATTAAGCAAGTTTGGTAGCTTTTGGACATCGTTTTCTACCAAATAGAAAACTTTTTTGTTTGCCAATGCACAGGTCTACGGTGACTCGCGCGCTGACCAGAAACCGGAGATTTTTGGGGGGTCTAAGACCAATGAAAAGAATGACCAGTTAAATGTCATAAAAAGTAAGACTGATCACACAAAATTTCATTAAAATTGAAAATTGGTGTTTACAGGTGACAAAATTATTCTTGCCCAGATTATCGCTGACTTTTATTCCAGATCCTTGTCATATAAACAATGAGGCTTTTTTGGTACCACTTTAGTGCTACAAAGCGGTATGGAGAAACTTTAAGAGTTTCTACGATCTCTCTGATGAACCTCCCCCCTACTTGGTGGTAGCCACTGCTGATGTTCAAAGAACTTAATGCACATCTCTCTCCTTTCAGTCAAAGTATTGAGGTTACAGGCAAGAAGTCATCTTTATAGTTTGTAAATTGTCTGCCCAACATGATTTTACAGGCTCTGCGTTGAACTGTCTCAGGCATTTTGCTTTCTGCAGTAGTTAGCCCTGGGTGCCAAGTGAGGGCAGAATACCGGTGCATGTACTTAACTATATTGTGACCATGTGATGCAGTGGTACATCTTAAAATGCTTCAGGGTCTTTATCATTTGAATCCTACCATGTGCTTTCTTGACAACGGATTGGACATGAGTATCCCATCATAAGTCTTTAGTTATTTCGAGTCCTAGGATCTTTACTGCATTGATTGACTGCAAAAGAGTGCCGCTAATTATTAAAGGTTGCTCAATTAGGAGTCCTTTTGCAAATGTAACTTGTATAGAATTGTCACCTAGATCCCACTGAAAGGGATATCGACAAGAATATAGGACAAAAAGCAGTGCTCTGAAGTACATGTATATGATTGCCAGAGCACTGACTTTATCTTATATTCTTGTCGATATTCTGATCAAGGTGCTACATGTACGCAGCCCTTCCATATTTCCCACAGAATGGGAGTTTGGAGTTGCTGCACACACTCAAAATGAAACAGAAGATGGCTATTCCGTAAGAGCTCTTATTGTAACATAATAAAAAAGTAACACTATTTACAGTATTTACAAAAAAATGAAATTAAAGATCAGCATCTGAACTTGATGAAATCAACAAATCATGCAAAAATCAAAAATCGTAATTAATCCTAACACTCCTCAATCCTCCAACAGGTGAAGGATTGAGGAGTTGTTAGGGTTAAGCTCAAACTTAAACAAAAATGTAAACCAAATCAACTTAAGGGCTTCAAGACACTTGCAAAGTAAATAAGAAATATCGGAACCAAATCAACATCTCACAGAAAACTCACTCCAATCAATTCAAAATAACTTAAATAACAAACATATTTCTGAATTATTACTTTAATCACGTTAAACAACAAGCAGATTCAAAGCAAAATCAACTTTAAATCAGAATCCGTACTCAAAACAAAATGATAAAGCAGCAAAGGAATCGAACTGAATGGCAAGTGAATACAGGAAACGTGTACCAATACAACCTTCGAGAGCCCCAGGCAGCAGTAGATGCCCTGTAACAACGTGTCCGGCCTGTGTCTCAGACTGTTCTCTAGGGGACCAACTTAGCAACTCAGCTCAGATTGGCTTGCTACTATTGCAGGTCTGTACTCTCCAAACAGGTCATCTACAAATATAATGTATGGGAACACAACTTGCAAATAAACTTGGCTTCCAGTACGCATCAAATAGTGTCCAAAATATAATGCGTATCATAAGAGCAGTGAAAAATTTGACAAAGACTAGGGCAGTGAATAAAATTTAAAGAATTAAACTTACGGTAATTCCGTCAAGGTTTTGTCTCAAGCTTCAGGCGTAGCTGCAGTGAAGACCTGTCAGAAATATCGTCACAGAAAAAAATTACTTGTGGTACAATGTAAGTTGGGTATCTCTCATGTCTACCCCGTTACTTGTAACCTGCGGTGGCAGATTCCACAGGTCTGTTGGCTATGGTGGTAACACAAACCAACCCAACACTCCTTGATCTATCTCTGTGCCCTTTTTGTCATACACCTCCCATTCTCAGGGCTTCAAAAAAGCTATATCCAGCAAGAAATGAGACTGAGGGGTACATGTACATGAATCCCAACAACTTCTCCAAGTGCTATACACACTCTAGACTATTGTTACCTAACACATCTATACCAGGCACGAAATGGGACAGGGGTACCCCCTCAACAAGTCCAGTCCCTATACACATTCCAGCCTATTGTCACTGAATACATCACCCCCCATGTCTGAAAAGAATTCCTGAGATACCAGTATAACAATGACCAACAATGTGTTACCCAACAGCCAGCTGCACAGTTAAAAATACCGGGGGGGGGGAAGAATGGACGGGAAGATAATACTTGAAAACATCAAGAACAAAACAAACTTAGTACAGGGGGCTCCGTTAAAGGAATGCACATTTATCAACATTCAGTCTAATATGATTCTTGAGGGTCCACTCTTCCAGCCTGTCAAGGTGGTTTTGCATTTCCGAAGGAGTGTGATTATTACTTTTCCCCAACATTGTCAGGTCATCTTAGTATCCTGGAGAGTACATGCAAGTGGGGAATTTTCTAGTGCGCATCTACGAGTGTGAGGAATCCCCATAGGCCAATGCGAGTTCCGTGTGGGACTCCACAATGGAGTTATTTCCAGTCACAAATTTCACCACAGTAAACACACACACTGCTCTCCACTGTTCAGAAAGTTAATTATTCCCGTCATGACAGATGGGTGCACTCCAAGATGGATGAACTTGTTGACAAGTTTATTGTGCTTCACAGAATCAAATGCTTTGCTGAAGTCTGTCATAACAACTGTTCTTCTTTTTTTTCGTATGAGATGTTAAGCGATATTGAACAGCAGTTGGAGCCATCTTGTTGTAGCATGGTTGGGTTCGTTGAAGTCCATGAACTCCAGAGGGCTGAAGACAGGGCACTCATACATGTAAAGTATTTATATGATGTGATGGGCAGTCTGTTGTGCAGCACCACATGTACACTCTGGAGATAGGCATAGCTGCCCGTAAAACATGTTGGCATTGAAGCAGCCCAGTCCAGAGCATGGGCGATTGAGAGTGACAACCGATTTGATATCACCCAGTTGGTCAGCATTTCTGAGGACATCTAACAGTTTTACTGTAGTGAGTCATGGATACACCCTTGCAATGGCCGTACTGGTTTGGGTCAATTTGCTGTTAATGTCATCTAACAACCAATCAGCCATAAACCCTTCAGCAACCTTAACAAAGTGGTCTGGCGATGAAATTGGTCTCAATTTGTCTTAAGTAGCAAGTGTAGTTTTAGGGATTGATACCACCACAGTTCTTTTCCATTGTTGGGGAACGACCCCCTCACTATACGAGGTGTTTTTAATATGTCTGTTAAAGGGTTTGTGAGCTCTTAAACAAACTCACAAATTATCCTGGCAGAGACTCCATCTAATCCGGCAGATTTCCCTAGTTTAGTTTTTTTAAGACCTGCGTAAACTTGTTAGTTCTGCACTGTTGGATCTGGTTGGGGGTCTGGTCAGTTTGCTGGCAGTGAAGCATTTTCAAATGGTTTGAGGTAATTGGATATGGAGATGAAGTGGTTGTTAATACAGTTAGCCAAATGCATATTGACGTTGGGTGAGGAGCTGACAACTGGAGCCCAGAGGACTGTAGAATGATCACTCATCTGAATGGCGGAGCAGGTTTGTGGTGTTTGATAATGTTTGGTAATGTTAGTGATGATCTTATCAAGTATTGCTGAGTTGCGGGTGGGCTACTTAACAATTTGGGTGAATCCAGTGACAGCGCAAAGTTCACTTGTATCGATTTGGTTTATGTCATCCAAATGACACCAGCATGGGACTAGTTGGTGTTGATGAAGTCGATACCATCAAGGAGATGATTGATGAGTGCTTGTTCATGTGGGGGCAGTTCGGGCACAAATTATAGTTCCACCAGCAGTCATTTGCCTTTTAACTATGCATGCGCAATTCAGTTACACTCCAAGGTCCTTGTCAGTCAAATTTTTTAAAATTTCACCGTTACTCACATTTCACCATCGGCGGTGATTCTCACAGCGTACATGGTCATTGAAATCTCGTACAATTATTTTCACTATATATGTAGTTCTGAATTCATCAGTTATTCATGAGAAAGTGTTGGTTACACAAGTAAACAACAGGCAGGTTTGACAATTGTTTTCTTGTTCTACTGACAACATACCCGCATGACAGACACCTCAAGCACAATTGTTTAAATTAGAATGACACACAGTTTTGTGAGTTTTAATACGCCTTGGTTTATCTCTACCTGCTCTGCAACTACGTTTTGTGATTTTGGCAATATTTAACTGTTTAACGATTGTCCACACTTTGTGGTCTATCCTGCCACAACCTTTGTCTTTAACCAGGAATTTCTTCCCGAAAGCCGACTCTAAGAATTCCGGCCTCGCTTGGCCATGAAAGCCACCTGCCAAACCGCAAATTCTCGGTTTGTGGCCCTGTGTGCTTTGCACGGTGAAAAGGCTCATTGTTCAGTTGCATGCAGCTCTACTCATCCTCCCACATTCTCGTTGCCTTTTCTCAAAGTGAGGACTATTGTGAAGCTGGTGATTATGATGCAAAATCGGTCTTTTCATTTCTGGGCTACGCACAAAGACCAATTACCATATATACAAGAGCCAGGGTCTGCCTTCTTTCACCTTGTTCTCTCAAGCGTGGGCCGGGAATAATAGCTGAAACGCGGGCTGAGGATCTCATTTTTACGGCGGCTATAGCCGCTTCCCGGCTCGAAGGGGTTAAGGAAGTGGTCTCTGTATTGTCAACAAGGATTCATCAGTGTAGTGACACATAGTCAAAACATGTAGGTGATTAATAATGTGCCAAGGCCGCGTGGCTGATAGTCCACACTCGTTAAGAGAAGTAAGATGTGATAACACTCAGATTGGAGCTGATTTATTTCAATTTACATGTATGATGAAGAGGGATGACCCAGTCAGAAATATAAAAATAAACCCTGTCAACAAAATACATTTAATTCAAAATAATTTTAAGTTGTACACAGAGTTATTTGATCAAATAAATATCAAGCCCATAAGACACAGCGCACATACTGTATATACTGTATATACCACTAGTGTACACGACACGTTCATTCAAGTGGAAAGTTTTTACGACTCAATATGAAAGGTTCACGCCAAAATCTATAAACACAGATCAAATATACAATAGTAACACCAACTAACATCTCCTACATATACATGTATGTGTCTTACAATGTCACCTCATGCCTAATTTGAACACGACTTTCCCCCCAAAATGCAGAAAGTAGCCTGAAAGAATGCACTGATTTATCGTTCTGTCAGCAGTGTGACGCATTGGAAAAAGAGAATAAGACCATATGCATGCTCTTCTGAGTCAACACACAACCCCCCATGATTCGTCCAAGATAATCACAATAAACAGCACTGTCTCTGACTACATGAACGATAGTGACATAAAAGCAAAATAAATTAATAATTCTACTAGTGGCACTCTTTAGAACTCAAGATTTGATCAAAAGTATTCTAACTTTGTTTCCAAAAGGCACATCTCAAGGGGAGTGTGTACCCTAAAAGGAAGACGCAAGAACAGTCACATAGATTATACATGCTCTTCATGAATCATTAATTGTCTCGTGTTGAATGGAGAGTTCAAATCCCTGTAATAAGAGGAATCCTAGATAAGTGATAAGTGACACCCACAAACACGTAGGTAAGGCATGGGCCATGGAATGCATGGAACGCTACTCACAGTATTCAAATTATGCAAGTGTGTTACACAATGTGAATGTACGTGCACATTGCAGTCTGTAATGACAATGAGAACAAAATCACTGAAAATCAGTCCTATCCAGTCCAATCAAGTGACAGTCTTTGGCAGAATGGTTACTTAAAGTAATCACACATCCAATAACAGTAAAACACAAAGACGAAACAAACACTGAAGTAAAAAATCTGACGTTAAAATAGTTGAAATCAAGAGCTAAAACTATAACAGTGCTGGCATGTCAAGAGCGCCCTCATACCTAATACATGTGGGGCAAACACGTTTCCAAAACTACAGTAGATGGTTTGCTGTATTCTCCATTACTTTCTTGTGTCGCTTGTTTGCACTGTGCACAGGTTTTTCAAATACAGTCTTGATCTAAGCTGGAGAGAAATGGTGTAAAATGACTCAAGATCTAACATGTAACTACATGTAGCTTTACATGTAAACCCCTGAACCTAGTATTGGAAGTTACAAACCGTAACCATTTGGCTTTGGTACAAGTTCCTCCACACAGTGAATGGATTTCTTTTCCAGAGCAAAGAGGCCAAACCCAAGGAAGTTTTAAGTTTTTTTTAAACGAACAAATCAGATACTACACACAACTCCAGTGAGACTGCAGGGTGTCCACATAAAAAGTATACCGAGATGAAAATTACTGTAATGGTAATAGTATTTTCTATATGAAAAGAGAAATATACATGTACCTCTAGAAAGGGCAGAATGTCCTCTTTTTAATGGTATACAGCTTGTGATGTTATTGACACAGATGGGTGAACAAACTACTGTAGACTGATGTTAAGGGTACTGAAATCGGCACTGTGACAAGTTTGCATGATTGATTAACAAGGCTCAACCGTGCAAGTGTGCAGAATACCAAATGCGTTTGCTTTAAGAACACATTCTTGAAAACAAGGAATGTACCTAAATTAATCTAATCTGCTTTGTTTTCGCTACTTACCTCATCAGTTTAATGTGCTGTGCCCTCCACATGGCCACCATTCCTGTCAATGAACATCTGACATTTTTGTGTAATTTTTATCTCCGTATACTTTTTATGTGTCGGACACCCTATATAAAGTGAGCACAAATTCAAAGTACTTTTAGTCCATTTAAAAATACACGTTTTGAGAGCAGTGTCCAACTAGTGGCATTAATTTAACACAGGTCTTATTTTCAGGCATTATCAGGCAGAGCACATTATCAGAGGGCCCATACAGCTCCACATTATAGAATGGCTAAAGTCAGCTCCAGCAGTTTCAGCTCATCCTTTACATTCAGCAGTGAAGAGGAGAGTGACAGATCTTCTAGCTCATTTCATCCAGGTCAGAATCTCCCTTCACAAAGTTGCAAATTAGCTGTTTGTGTCCCACAAATTACAAACTTCAATGGGTTTGCACCGTTACCTGAATAACACAATGTCCAACACCTTTATTATGTATTGAAAACAGATCCCAATACTGCAGCCTACCAAAAGATAAAATAAATGAAACAAAACTCCAAAAAGAACCAAATAATCTATAAAGGACAATTTACTGTTTTGCCGCGGCTTGAGTAATGCTGCTTGCCTGGTAATAGACATGAACTTTTGAAAATAGACAGCTTTAAGAACAAACCCAAACTCAATGTTATGATCTGGACTCTTCCTGAAAAACCTCAAAAGTAACAAACCAAGATGAAACAGGAAGCTACATGTAACTCATACTGAAAAATCCTACAAGTCATGTTGAGAAATCTGATTGAACACTGTTGTGATTTGGGATGTATGTTTTAAACGCCGGAGGGACACATACATGTAGTACTGGTATCTGAGGTGAAGCCAAGAGCACTATGCATACATTCTATTTATTTTGGTTTATTTCAATTCTTATCATGGCCTAGAGGCCAAATGGCAAGAATGTTATAATGTTATAGAACTTGAAAACAATTTAAAATGCAGACAAAACAGTTAAAGATTGCAACAGAACCAAGGTAAGTTGTAACTAATGCATACATGTACATGAGCATGTTCAAACCATGTCTTACATGTACATGTACATCACAGCAGGAAACAATTCTTTTGTCATACTCTATCTTGATGATTTTTCACTTTTCTAAAGGAAATCAAGAGTAATAAGGAAACTTTGAATATTAGCTGTCCCTGCATTTTACTGTACAATGCGGAGATGTATGCATGTGTGCAACGCTGACTGAAATGAGTGTAACATGTGGAGATGTCACCTAGTCACATGATCATTTTGGGCCAGTGAAAAAACAGTATTGAAGATAGATGTATGAAAGTTACCAATCTTCAATGGATCTTAAACGTTCTCCTTCATTTGAAGATTATCCCTAATTGAGAAAATAAAGAGAAACAGAAGAAATAATAGAAAGTGTTTTCTTAGATAAAAGCAATATATAAAAACCTGTTGTTATTGTTAAAAAGAAATTCCTAGCAAGTTGGTAAAGATCAACATGGCTTTGGCACTCAACACCTGTAGTCTCCACTTCAGTCAGTTTTCAGCATTGCAGCTTTAATTGCCACTCAGAGGAATGCCAGCTGAGTTACAGTGGCCTTGGAGAAGGTTTAACATTTCTGGGCTAAAATGTCCTCTTAGTGAAAAGCATTTCGAAGGCCAGTGAATGAAAGAAAAAAAAAAGAAACAAAAAGTGACGGAAGGAAAATATTCCTAGGAGTAGAGCTGCCTGCCTCCTTTGTTGCTAGACCCAGAAGTACCAGTACAGTATATCCTGATATCTTTGTTGCCTTTCTATTTTTCAACTTTTATCTAAATTTCACCCCTTTTCCCCATCCAGATCACCACCCCAGCACTGGAACCTATTCCTGTCATATTTCGTGTCGAGTTTCCCCAGATAAGCCTGGATACTTTGAGTATCTGCGGCCATATTCAGTCTATTGTTCTCCATTGAAGCGATCAAGAAGTGTTCCTAAAAGCTTTGACGAGAGTTGCAGTTTGCAACACCCTGAGTTGAGTAAAGGCCAAAAGACATACTTGTGGCACACTGCAGCAGTATACAGCATGACGAACCTGAAAGCATTACAGGAGCGGCGTTACAAGCAGTTATTGCAGCACCAAGTAGATATTGGTAAGAAATTATAAACAAATAGGTATGAAAGGGCCATAGAGCAGTATACAGCATGACAAACCTGAAGGCTTACAGCCATTACGGCGTTACAAGTAGTTATTGCAGTATGATAGGGCCATAGAAAATTATCCAATGACAGGGATGTAATTGATGTTTGTAAGGCTTGTGCTTGGCCAGTCTTGAAAAAGTATGGTACATGTATATTTAAGACCAGCTGGGCTTCAGAAACTGATAATGAACCAAGCCGAAAGTGGGGGTCAGGAGAGGTCCCAATTAGATTATAATGTGCAAACAGAATGGAAAAGTAAAACTTTAAAAGAAAAAAAGAAACACCTGAATCTAGGTTGGGATAAGGCTCTCTCTGAAATGTAAGGCATTGGTATTGAGTTCATGAGTGTTTTCTACCACTATCAGGAACTGTTTCTTTCAAATGGGCTTGGAGGCTTCACGTTCTTGCCCATTCAAATCAAAGAATCTCCACTTTTTTAGTGTTTGTTCTTAACATACAGGAGATGACATGGCATACAAAAGGCTTGTGAGAACAACAGCCTTGTACACATTGATCTTTGTTGACAGCTTTGCTTTTCAACATGAGAATACTGGCAGTCTAGTGACTGATAGGCCTTGCCTTGGGGATCGGAGCCATTTGCAGAAATGATGTTGCCGAGATATTTTGAATGTTTAATCTTTGGGGGGTGTCTCAGCTGTGCCGGATGTTGGTTGGTTGGTAAAGAACTTCTGCCTTTCTAGAGGCTGTCAAAGTGAAGCCATAGAGCCCATCAGCAGCATCAACAAACATTTCTACAGTGAGTTGTACATGCAGGTCAACCACAGTGTAAGTTATTTGGGCATAATCATCAGTGAACAATGCCTCAAGTATGAGCATCCTGAGTGTCATGGTTATTGCTTTCAGTGCACAGAGATTTTTTTTCAGGTACACTTCTCTGTCGAGGTCTTCATGGCACAAGTCACATATGTGAAGAACAGGGCCAAATTTGATGTGGTGATGCTTGGCGTGGTTGTGCTTATGGTTGCTTGCATAGAGATTTCCATTGTTTTGTCACTACATTAAGCAAATTTGTCCTCCAAGGTAGTGTTCTTTTTGCCATGTTTACTGCTTTCAGTGTTCATGAAATACACAGAACATCTGTTACTGTAAAATTGTGTACTTAGCAGCATGACATTGGTCCCTGGTTAAAGAGGACTTGAGCTAATACACAACCCTGTTTGTAAGCTGAAAGGGTACTGAGGAGTGGCCACTTAAGAGAACAGTACCAACAATATCATTTTGATGAATCTCTCATGGACATCAAAGCTTTTATAGAATCATCCATAATTCTTCTCTGTCAATGAATACGGAAAATGTAGAGATCCAAATGTTGCTCAATACATTTTTCCTGGACCTGTCTCACTGTCAGTGTCAGTGATGCTATGACCAGGCCTGAACCCACAATATATCTTATGAAGAGCTTCTTCTTAAACTGAGTGGATGAGGTGAATGTTCCCTGTGATGGAGATGAGTGAAATACTGCTGTAGTTACCACAGTTAGCTTTATTACCTTTGATTTTAATAGGGCTGACAACCATGGAATTTCAGAAGTCCTGTGGTATATAACTGTTTTCTGGTCCCAAATGCATGCTAGGATTCTGTGGAATAAGTGTGCTGTTGCAGGGCTTGCTACCAGCTCAGCTGGAATGCCATCCACACTACCATTTCTAGTTATCTTAATTGCCTTCTTTACTTTATCCAGAGTTGGGGGATACATGTGTAGGTCATTGGTTTCTGTGGAATTTAGCCCAGTGATGCTCAGTCATTGTAAGAGGGCGTGTTCAAAAGGTTGAAGAAGTTTCCCTCTACTGTGAATTTATTCATTTAATTTATTCATTTGTAAAGCACAGATTTCATACAAATATGTTCAAATGCACTGTACAATGAAGACATGTTTTCATGTTCACACATAAAACGTGGATATGTGTCAGATCTGTAACTGAGTTCATTATTATTTTAAATTTGAAAACAAAAGTTTATCAAAAATGAAATTGGATTTTATAATGAATATAGCAACATTTCGTTTTTATGTCCTCTTTTATTTTTAGAGAAACTCCTTCAATTCTCAGTAGTAATAAGCTTAGTAATAGAAGGATGTGTCTGCACTTATGCGTAGGATTGGTCAGTGGTCCTCTCTGTTGAAAAAAAAGTCTGCTGAACTGTTGTTCAGGGTGAATCAGAAATATTTTGTAATGTTGTGGAATTGTTCAGGTGTTTATAGTTTTACTTTTCTTTTAAGTGAAGATTTCAATTAAAAAATAAACAAAATGGATGTACAATGCAACAAAAGTTTTCCCTTTTTCTATTAGTAAGCACATATACATGTATATACACATGTACTCATAGTCACATTTCTTTCTTGGAGTTGGTCAGTTTTATCACGAGTTTCTGATCTAATTGACTTTTTCTAGGGGTAACAACATGTGTCACTTTTCAAGCCCTTAAACTGCTTTCTTCATTTGCTGAATTTTTTACTGGTATTATTTCTTGGTTGTCTCGTAACTTCCTGCATGGTTATAATGTTGTTCCACCCAAAGGTGTATTTCATTTGCTTGTCTTTTTGTGTAAATCTTTTGCAATTACCTTGCAGGATTCCACACCCAGGAAGAATGTGATCGTTATCTAAGTTATTTGCTTGGCACACGTAAACGCCAATACATTGCTGACCCAAGGGTTTGGAGAGAACCACCTAAAATACCTGTTCGGCAAAAAACTTTTCGGCTTCATCCTCCCTCCAAAAGTCAATCCCCTCGAGACTACCGGTTCTTCCCACAAGGATACAGAGAGTCAGCAAGTGATATGGGCAGTGACAGCAGATGTAGTGCAGACAAGAGAGGTCAGTCTGAAGAACAACTAACTGATGAGTACAGAAAAGGCCAGGCTGGTCTACCTGATGATAAAGAGAAGGCCAGTGATGATAAAGACAAGAAAGATTGCAGTCAGCAAGAGGCTGATGATAACTACTCAGCTTCTGATGAGAAAAGTTTGTCAGGTTCTATTCAAGGCATGTCCCTGTACTATGACCCCAAACGAAGGACCACAGTTACACGGGGACATGAGGAGACAGGAAGAGAAAATGCAGATAACAAAGCCAATCAGAAATCTCCAATCTCAAGTCACCAAAACTATTTCTGGGGATCTCATTGATGAGCTGGTTAATTTGAAGTTTGTGTTCAACATTTCCACACTAAACAGCACACAGCTTTATCCACATATTTACAAATGAGGACCTGCTATTTGTGTCCTTCTATTACTCTGATTGTTTGGAGTTTAATTTGTTATCAACATACTCCATAAGGTTGGTATATCAGGTCCTCAGGGTTGTTTTCTTGTCACAAGTCTTCAGTCATAAAAGATAACAACCAATGAGAGACTTTGAGACGCTTGGTGGCGCCAAACACACCGGTCCTTTTTACCAGTTCTGAGCATGCGCGCGTTGCTTTGAACATACGTGCATAGTTCTTAGCACACGCAATACCTTGAAAAAGGACCGGTGTGTCTGCTGCCATTAGCGTCTCAAAGACATTCAGTTGACACTGTATTACATGCTGTGGATTTTCTCATGCTATGCTTTGACTTCATTTTAGTGGCATTTGTAATTTATGATCTCACCAACCTGTTTGATTAAACACGTAAATTTAGAAAAAGGGTCATTTGTAATTTTTGATGGGCTCATTGTCGATTAACAGTGTAGCGAATTCTTGTACTTGCATAGTGTGGTTCATTTCTCATAACTCAGTAGGGGAAAGTGACACTTCATGTTCTTGTTGTTTCCCAAATCTTCAAATAAAGCTCAGATGAATGGTCCTCTTTGATTCCACAGCTTATACTAGGCATCCAAAGATGTTCCAGATAAACTGTGGTCAGACACCAGATATCAATTGACTGGTTTTCTAATTAAAATGTTTGTGAAACTGCACATGACAGCTCATCTCACCTTGAGTTATTGTAGACAAACAGCTGATCATGTCCAAGCGCTTTTTGTCTCCAGTTTCACCTTGTGGGGTAATTTCACTATCAGCATGGCAATTAATCACTAGTCTTCCATGATTAATTACTCAGTGAATGACAAAATAGTTTCTGGTTTCTCATTTTTCATTCAAGATAAATCCTTAAAACACTCTTGCACAGATGTGCTGTTACTTGAATTTATGTCTTATCATTGTGCCATCAGTCAAAAATGTCAAACATGAATTGGTTTACTGAGCCAGGTTACATTTTAAATGGCCTTTAACACATTGTCTGCCGCAAAGGGGCGTTCCCATTTGCCAAACATTGTATGTGTGCGTGCATATTTAACAGATACCTTTCATGTGTCTATTTGAACACGAGCATTTTACAAATGTATGTCTTCCACACTGCCAGCAGTGTTTTTTGGTGATGTCAGTGTAATTTACATAACAATAGCCTTTCATTTCCTAAACTTGTAGAGGCAGAATCCAGGTACACCTGTGAACACGAGTGTACATGTATATTCTTAGTTGGCAGTCAATGTGTTAAAGGGACAACAGTCATCATACAAGGTTTGCATTTGCTCTTAATACAACAACACACTCAACTGCCGCCATTTATGTACATGTAAATAACTACTGTGCGAACTATTCACTCTTTGCACGCGTTCGCCATAGGCATGCAGAGCCTTGAACTGGCAGCTTGTACAATTGCGTCAGAATGGCTTTGTCAAATGGCATGGTATAAGAACTAACATAGCACATGCAAAATTATGTAAGCAGCATACACAGGAATTACTGAACCAGCTCTATTTATTGTGTAAAGCTGCCAGATCGAGGCTCGGCATGCCTATAGCGGCTGTGTGCAAAGAACGAATAGTGACAGCTTTATAGCTACCATGGAAGTTGGTCATTCATCAGGTGTATATCACAATTGTCGATGAGTTTGTATGCTGCACTCATGCTTGTATTTTGTAAAATTTCCTCCAAAGTTCTACTGGTAGCATTGTGAACATAATTTTGGAATGCTGAAATAATTCATGCATTTTTCCCAAGACACAATCCAGTCAAAGGTGTCTTTGAAATACAGCTGTTTGTAGCCTACCTGAAATATTGTTGATTTATATTCATTTCAATACCCCTTTGGTAGAGTCAATGCATGTACAGGTATGTGCAGGCTACTGCATGATACTGTAAGCATGCACAACCAACTATTGGTGATCTGCACATGTACTCAGGACAAGTGCGTAAAACGTTCTCCACCATCCTCTATCTTCTTTGCTGGTAGGGAAGGATCCTTCTTGTAGGAACAAATATTAAAGCAATTCACATCATTTGTAAGTTTTATACACAACCTGCTGTAGCCTCCTTTGAACGATAGAAGATCAGCCCCACATTCTATTATCACCATATTTTTCTTTTAAAACTTTAAGAGTGGTTTATGGTATTGGGCAAATGTTAGACAGTACAATAATGTTTGGGCATAAAGGTGGTCTAACAAACTGTTTCGTATTCAGCACACAGGGGGCATCCCAAATCCGAATAATGTTTTGAATGCATGTTCTCATCAGGATGATTTATACATGTATGTTATTTCATATGTAATCCTGCATTTTTTACAAAATTCATTTCAGCATTTAGTCATGAATTCATGTTTATGAAATTGAGAGTTCAGAAAGGAAACTCTTAGGTCTGGAACTTGAAGTGGACTTTGTTTTATAATAAAACAAAAGTTTGAAGATGTTTACCATGTTCTGAAACTGGACCAGGGCCAAATATCGTAATGCTTCTTAGCACACAATACTTGTGGTTTGCTCATGTAAAAAAAAACAACCATTCATCTCACTAGAGACTCTGCATTTTGAAAAGCAAAGGGCACCTCTATTTGAAAGGGAGAAGTGGCTTTAACCACTTGCTGCCGAGTGGATTTTTCTTGAGCAAGACAAGATACCGGGTCCTTTTCAAAATTTTCCGTTTTCAAAATTCTTCAAAAATTCATTATTTCATTTAATGGCCGTTTATACCCACATGAAGGACTCTTTGGGCACTACTCTAAAGCTAACAGTTAACCTTCATTGACTTTTGAATATTTCAGCCAGGTCTGCAGCCTTGGAAAAAGAGCCCAGATTGTGCGGTGTTACGTAAGATTCTGTTGTTTCTGAAACAGGCACAGTGCACTGCTGACCTCTTTTCAATAGGGGCCAGATTAGCATGTGAAGCAGGGGCAGATTTAATTTAGTTTATTTCCTTTGTACGAAATGCAAATATCCACGCACTGTATAGGAGTAGCACCCCCTAGTCTACCCATCCTAAAGTTGCATTGTGGCCCCTCATAATTGTTTACTTGATGACTCATGCAACTGGACAGGCACTGTGGGCATGCTTTGAGCCCAAGTCTCAGCAAGCAGGTTGGCAGTCGGTGAAGTAACACACCTATTAAATACCAGTCAAGTTCTGCCTTGAAAGCTCAGACCTGCGGTGGACTTTGTAGTTAACGCTTGAGTTGAATTGATCTGTAACTTTTCTTAAGTGCTGTGTTGGTTTTGTCGGTTTTGTTGGTTTTGTAGGTTCTTGGTTTTTTCTTGTTATTTGGGTTGGTCTTGTTTTAGATTGGTTGAGCCTTACCTTGATTCTGTTGCGGATTTACTTTGGTCTAGGATTGGTCTAATTTCTAAATTTATTTTTGGTCTTGGTCATATTTCTCCTACATTTTAGGGTTGGTTTCAACAATTTTCTGATTTTCGACTTAGTCCTGTTTTTTTAGTTCTCCAGTTGCATTCCTTTTTGGGGGGATACTTTTTAGAAGAAATAAAAGATTTTGTTGTTAGAATCAAGTTTCAGTCCCCGTATCCCTATTCTTTTAGACTTCTTGCGACTCCTCCCTTTTGATCCTGTTGAAAGTTTTTTTTGCGAGTTCCTCAAGTGTTTTGTTTTCTTCAAGTCTCTTCTTTATTTTTTTATTCTCATCTGAAGTGTGCCATTTTTCCCCATTACACATGCAGCGGTGCTGTGTGGCTCATCGCTGCGGTGGTGGAGAGCTTATGTCCCTGGTGGTAGTCCGCTCGCTCTAAATGCCTCAAACCATGGTATACTGTTTTAAAACAAGGCTGTATTATCTCCACTATTGAGAGCAAAAAAAGTGTCGGTAATGCCCAGCTGCTCAGTCTTTTGTGCTGAGCACGGTCTTTTGTTATAAGGCCCAACTCTTTTGTCCCAGTTCCAGGCTTCCCAGCTCTGCATATAAAGTCTATGTACTCGAAAACGGGTCGCCCGGCAGGAAGTGGTTAAGAAGTGAGTAGAAATCTCCATGCATTTTTTGTATTACCATCACCGAATCTTAGAATGTTTGGAACATAGTTTTCAACTGTCCTGTGAAGATAAAATTCTCTACTTTGCTATTTTATTGGGTACATGGGGGCTATATTTTTCTACAATTAGAAATTGTTACCAAATTACTTTTAAACTGCTTGTAAAAATTGTTGTCGATATATGAAATAGATATTTGTAATGGTATTTTTACCAACAAAGTGTGTTCTGTAGATATGTGTAAGTGAATTGAAGTAATGCATCATCAACCTATATTATTAAAATCTTTTTGAAGGCATGGCCTCAATAATAAGTTGACATTTTAAGTATGAAGTTTAAATTTGCCAATGCTACATCTATATAGAAACAATACCGAAGGCTTAAATGTTCTAATTCTTTTACAAAAAGCTCTGAATTTGTGAAACAAAACTTTAAAACCATGTCACTTTTGTGTTTGCCAGAAGAATAATTTTTCAACTAGTTTAAATGTATTTAAAGGTAAAAATCTGTATACTTTTGGAAATTTGGTTTGTCTTGCAGGCTTCAAATACCAGTAAGCAACTTTCAGTTTTTCGTGTCATGAGTACATTTTACTCTGGTCAAGGTCTGATCGCATTTTTGTGACTGTTAGTGTTCCATCAACATCCCAGAATGTGCATATTCACCATTTTTACATATACACACTTTCGTTACATTCAGTTTTGAAGCTTACAACAGATACTGATAGTATCTTAAACAGTCTTCATTCTGATAAGAAGCTTGGAAAGAGGAGTACATGCTGGAGAGCACTTCTGTATAGTCTAGTGAATATGTACTATGGTGCTATGAAACCATAAATGCGTCCACTTTAGTATTAGGTTTAAATTGCATTGCTTCTAGATTCATCAAATAATCAGATACTTCCGAAGTTTGGTTCATGAATTCATGATTTCAAAAATTCAATTTTGCATGCAATACACATGTATAAGCTCGGCCTCGGTCACATTTAATAGCTTTATTTCAGTGGAAGCCACTCTTTTGTACCTCTGGGCTATCATTGGTGTTGGCAGTCACACTGAATCAATAAAGATGCCATATATTGGGCTTTACAAACCACACCCTCTCCAGTTAGAAGCAGGAAGTTCTGCTTTGTTTTTTTTTTCATTGGCTCCAACATTGCTCTGGAAGAAAACATTGTGAACTATAGGGAAGCATTTGTGCAATGAACAAGCGTAAAGTGATTGGGTAGAAAATCCTTCTATCATAGTTTTATTCTGTTGGGGGATTTATATTGTAATAACAGAGACCATTGCACTTCAAGATTTACCTTGAATGTAGAAAATTGAATTTAACAGGAAAATAAGTGTCTGCAAGTTTTTTTTGTTTATGTGTGTTGGAGTTATGTTAAGCTGTTTTGTTTTGTGCATGTCCGTTTTGCATGTTGCACACATGCGCACACGAAGTCTTACACAATTGATTTTTAAATCTGTTTTAAGCTTAAATATATTAATGTTAATTGCTTGTTGTGTGATACCTGATAACTTGTTCATGCACAGTCGCATAATAAACTTCAAGTATTTATTCAACCATTTGATGGGCAAATGAGGATTTTTTCTCATCGTTGACTGAACCAACAATTTAAATACATGCATTAAAGATCGCTATCTGTAAGCTGAGGCTGAAGACATCATTTCATTCTTGCTTCAATCCTCAGACTCTTGTTATGTGCATGAAGATCACTGTATCACCGAATTTTCATGCAATTGCAATTTTGCCACATATGAACCTAAAATTCCTGAAATATTTTAACCTGAGGGTGCACAGCTATTTATGTCATCAGTCCCATGAGGAACAATTAACTTTCTCAATGAAGAATAACATTACTGGAATCAAGTTCACATTTTATGAATTTCATATTTGGTTTCAACCAGAAGCAAGGGTCAGGAGATTTTGCAAACATTACTGAAGATGTAGATTTACTCCGTGACGTCTGCAAAGACTAGGTATGGACTCTCTTGGTTAAGTTTCTGTGAATTTTCAAAGATTAGATATTTAATTGCCTTTTGTTGCATACCTGATGACATCATCATAAGGTCACTGCAAGACCCTATGTTTAATGTATGGTTTGATGGGCAAATCAAAATTATCCTTCGATTGATGTTTTAAGTGATTTAACCGTGGGGTGTATGTAAAATCATGTTGAAATCAGAGGACTGTTGGGGTTAAAGGTCTTTTCATTGTAACTTCTTGTCTGATCATGTCATCAGCTTTAATCCTCAGCCATGCAATGTCTTCATGGAAGTCATTGTACTTAACAGTTCTCAATTAATTGAAATAAATTTTTCGATGCATCTGAAAAGACTTTTCTTACTTTTTTCAACGTACCGTTTGTGGGCATTAATTTGAGTATTTCATGATGATATCAGTCCAGTTTTGAACACTAATTAGAGAGGGACATCCTAGAAAGCAAGTTATATCTTTTTCCAATTTCAAGTGGAGCCCTTTTCAGTTTCTTAAGTCTTGTGACTTATTGTTAGTGCCAGGTGCTGTCATTTGTAAATTAAGTTAGGGTCAGATGATTTAGCAAACACTTAATAAAGAAGAGACCAAAATTTACTCAACTTGCCACAAAGCATGTTGATTTTATATTGATTATAAAAAATTTTTAGAAAAAATTAATAAAAAGTTTTTGTATTTTTTGCCTTTCTCTTCCTCTCCTTTTGCTTTGTATTCCTCATACATCACTGGGTTTTCTTCCTTAGTTTATTTAAATACACAATTGTCCTGCAAGGCCCCTTCTTCGGACATTTCTCTCTCTTCCTGAGGTCCCAGTTAAATTTCATTTGTAGTTTCTCTGCCATGTTAAGGTTGCTTGTGTAACAGAGCACTTTTGGCTCATACATGTACTGTACATTCGGTGTCTACAGTGTGTATGACTTCAGGCAGGGATTGCAACCATTTGAAAGCATGGCTCCATGTATACATGGTGAAAGCTATACTGAAGGATGCTTTAGAAATGTATAAAATTAAAACAACAGAATCAGCACATGATCCATGCATGATAAGCTGCATTGTTCCATTTTTCATAGGTAAAACCACAGAGCTCTATGGTAAAGCCAATGAAATGGCTGTGAACACAGAGTGTAATGCTAAAAACTTGTGTAGGTAGATGGTTTTAAACTTGTTAAAAAAAGTGTCCTTTCCTGAACACTCTTAATACCCCAAAACTTGTTTGAAACAGTAAACCTTACTGAAATTAGGACAAACTGATGCATTAATTTTGTGAATTTGCCTGTATGAAACTGTAAATCAGCCAATTTCTGATAAATATTTGATCAAGTGTGAATTAGATGGATAATTGATATGGCATATACCAGCATTTTTGGGCCAATTAATTGGTTTCAATTTTAAGGCACAAACTCTACAGACAATATAAGCAAACACTTCATCAAATTTAAGCAACAGTGGCTTAACTGGGCACTCTGTTAAACAAAATGTTCAGGAAAAGACAATGAAGTTTAACAACAATGCCGTGACAGCAAGCACGGTTCAAGTCTGATTTCTTCTATAGTCTGTTTGATCTTGTAAGTTCTATGCCGAGCTACCAGTTAATCCCCCCCCCCAAAAAAAAACCAATTTGTCTGACTTTCTGCAAATCATGGGATGCCATGTTCAGGAAAGGACATTTTTAACATTTGCATGGCATATTCATGAGCATTTATATCTTATTTACTTTGGTCACTGCAGTACAATATTTTTATATTAGGTGATTAGAGTATGTAGTGTTGTGTTGACGGGTAATGAGTTACATTTCGTTTCCATTCTGGAAGAAACACCATGTTCAGGAGTGGACAGTTTGAAAAAACATTTAACAAACCAATGTCTCACTCAAAACAGTGTAAAAAGAAATGGTCAACCAACCAAAACTGAGACTCCAAATCTTGTGTTTTAGCACCCGTTTTTAATTCATATCTTGAGAACCATAATGCGTAAGGCCTTCAAATTTATTTTGGAGATTGCAACAATGTAAAACTCCATGTAAGACAAAAAGCATTAAGTTTCAGCAAAGTTTCCAATCAAAAAAAAAGCATCAATAACCAATTTTTCAGTTTGCAACCTTTCCCGTGAAACTACCCAGATGTACAAACCAAACAATTCTGTGGAACTCAAGTTCTTCCAGCAACATTCTGAGAAAAAAGGTGACAAATGACAAGATGATAAGTCCAGTTCATGAGTATATTCAGTTCATGTTTATTTTACATAATACACAGCTGACCTCAAATACTTCAAACTTGAGTTAATGTGAACAATTATGGAGAGCAGCCATCTATGCAACTTGTAAATGCTCACCTGCACATAATTTTTCTGTGAAAATGCGTGTTTCAAGGACAGCCAGCCAGTTGGCTTAAGGTTTTATAGCATACTTTCATCTTTTATATAACAAGGAATTGGAATAACACAACTTCTTCAAAGTTTATTTTGTTTAAAACGGGATCAAAACCATCTCCAGTTGATAGTGTTCATTGAATTTATCAACACTTTTTCAGTCATGTGTGCCACTGCAATCTAGATGCATTTTAACACAAAGATTACATGTCCATGTATTTGAAAATCTTTTCCTTATTAAACTGTGGAAATTCTTTTTTCAAAGGATATGTACAAGTCCTTTGATTCATGTACAACTTAAGTCTGTTAAATGATGATTTTGCAAAATGTACAAGGCTGTTAAACAGATGTATTCTTTAGGCTTTGGGAAATAATTGCAATGATGTAATTTTATAGAAGTGATAAAAACTGTGGTTTTTTTTGTATTACATTTTGCAAGTGGTAGGCATTCATGCACGTAGCAAAACAAAACTGTACAAGATACATGTATTACAGTCCGAGTCAGTAAACACTTTCATGTGTGACATTTTTGCCAAAAGCAAACATTTCTGGGCATTTTAATCTTGAAATGGAAATAGGACAAAAAGTTCTTCCTCACTTTGTCACCATAAACATCACATTGGCATAATTTTGCCAAAGACGGTCTTACAGTATTTCTTTCCAAACATTAAACCATAAATGTAAATGGGTAGATCTGCATTTTACAACTTTCTGAAACTTGTTTGACCAGCTGCCTATGGACATCAGGTTTAGACAGAACACATCACACATTTCAGTGCTTTAAATTCATACCTTTATGCACAACACGACATCCTATTTTACTGCATCTTTCTCACAGAAACTGCTCATGCATTACGCTCCCCCTCCAAAATGTCTGTCAAATACATGGGATAAAAACCTACAGTACTATGCACAATAAATGCCAGTTCATCTTTCTCATCTGCGTCTATCAGTTAAGAAACTACTAAAGGCTTCAATGACTATGTAAACTTCCCACGTTTATCTCTTATGTGTGCATGTAGTTATGTTATAAATTTGGTTTAAATTTTTTTGATTAACAAATCATATTTTTTGTAATTAAAAGACATTTTTTGATGGAGAAGGTTTAAATAAAGAAAATGAGCACAGCGCTGTTCTTCCAAAATAAGGCTGCAATATTTGTAAGGTTTCAACATCCAAATCCTCAGTTTTTCTTATATTCAATTCTCTCTACTTTGACATCATCTCCAATCAGCTGATAAACATATGTAACAACCGTCGATGCCTGGATGTCCATAAGTACGAATGAAGGGTTGATGTTGCTGTTGATGGGGAAAATAAAAACATGAAAACTGTTACAAAGTTAACTAAATGTTAATTACCACCTGTCTGGACCCCTTAGAAGATCAGGGTACAATAGCAATGAAAATAAAATTTTTAAAAATCAATTCAAACGTAAGGGTCTGAATAATCATTTTTTCCTTTAAAAATACGATGAAGCTCAAATTCCTAAACAAGTATATGCAGGATCAGATAACGGTATGAACTGAGAGATCACTGAAGTAGAAATTCAGGCCCCCATGGTGCCCCACCACACCTCCATCAAGGGCTGATTACAAAAAACTTGGATGCCTTTCCAATCTCTTTCTTTGCTGATTATGTTAATGTATCACTTATTTGTCTCTTGAATACTGTCACAAGTATACATAAGCCGTACCTTTCTAATGCGTTGAACGCACCAGTCGCTGAGCCTGGGTTGATATAGAATTTATTCTCATGCTCAAATGCTTCAAACTTGTGTGTGTGCCCTGAAATAAGGATATCTACATCCAGCTGCCTCTGCACCATTGCAAGGCTCTCCACATCCCCCCAAGGAATAATCTGGTGACCATGGCATATACCAATGCGAAACTGTCCAACAGTGACCACCTTTTGTTCTGGATAGGAGACATTCTAAGTGTGAAAGTAATCAAAGAGACAAGAGATTACAGAATGTAAAATCAGCAACAGGTACAGGTACATGGATGAGTACATGTCAATCCAAGGAACATGTACATTAAAAACAAACTCTAACCTACGTACATGAACTAGGCATGTAACTTTACAAATACATGAACTACAGGATATTAGGCATGTAACTTTACAATACATGAACAACAGGGTACTAGGCATGCAACTTTACAAATACATGAACTACAGGATATTAGGCATGTAACTTTACAATACATGAACTACAGGGTACTAGGCATGTAACTTTACAATACATGAACAACAGGGTACTAGGCATGCAACTTTACAAATACATGATGAACTACAGGATATTAGGCATGTAACTTTACAATAAATGAACTACAGGGTACTAGGCATGTAACTTTACAAATACATGAACTACAGGGTACTAGGCATGTAACTTTACAATACATGAACTACAGGGTACTAGGTATGTAACTTTACAAATACTTCTTAATAAATCTTACATGGTCAGTTACGGTTTGGGATTGATCAAAGAATTATTTTGTGTTTTTTGGTTGTATATACCTTTACGAGGTTGAATTAACTGTGAAAGAAGTAACTACATGTAGTCTGTAGTTGAGTTGGTCAAAGGAAATTGACATGTACTTCTCACAAAAAACGTCTGTACAAAAAAATGTGGTAGATTTGTAATTTTTTGGTCTAATATTTTTGAAGTTTTGTGTCTACAATGTTTAAAATTTTTTACCATATTCCTGCCACCTCTGAAAGGAAGCTTATTTTCAGGAAGTGGTTGTTGATTGACTGATAACAATGTTACCGAGTACTTTACACTTGGATAGATTAATCAAATAACAGTTTTGGACCTACATGTACAGTGTACCCAAAGTCAATGTTAGCTTTGAAGTAGTAAACACTCCTCACTGGAATTTTTAATCAAAAACAGAAAAGCATGTATATTGCTGTAGATTTCCAGGGAGACTGCCAATATACATGTACATGTATATCTAAATCTTACCTCATCAAAGTCTCCTCTGACAATGTGAACATCACTGGCAAGTGTCTTGAGATAATCATAAGATTCCTTAGTGCAGAGATTGCCAGTGCACAAAATATGTTGGATCTTGCCTGGGACCAGTAGCTTCTTGAACTTGGCTGGCAAACCACTCTGCCGATGAGGGATGTGAAGATCTCCTAATACCAGAACCAACTACCAGAACAAAAAAAGTGGAGCAATCTTCAATATGAAATTCAGAGGTAGAAATTAAGAAAATTCTACTTGTGACAGTTTAAAATGCGACATCCCCACAGGAAGATACGTATTTTCTGATCAGCTGACCTTTTTGCTCGTCTCACCTCATTTTTCCTGCATTTAAAATTAAAAATTAAATTAAAATGTCCAGGCAGCCTTGAAAATGGGAGCAAGCAATGCAAGAGAGGAATACTAAACATGACCTTTTATTTTTCATGTCTCATTCTAAAAGGGGATATATGCATATAATGCATCAAAAGTAAAGTTCGAAATCAACTCATGTAACAGTTAGCATGTCAAAGTTGACAAACAAATTCTACATTTTCGGGGTCAGCACAAATACAAAGGAACATTAATGATAGTGGCACATGAGGTTAATACAATAGACTTGAGAACAATCATAACTTTGTTATACAAGATACGATGATTCCAAAATCAGGTTTTGTTCATGTACATGTAACTAGGACTTTCTTGATGTAAAATCATAACTTCAAAATGTGCTCTGTCCATCGACATCTGTCGAATCGACATACATGTACGTATGGCTTGGTGATGATCAGACATAGTAACTGGATGCTTGAGAGTGCGTCAAAGTTTTTAATTTTAGTCAATCATAGACTGCTTTTTTCATCAACCTTTTGGTTCACTAGTGAAATTGTTGCTTGTCTCATCTTATCAGTAAGCAATATCTGAAAAACAGGAGCCCGTAATTCAGTTTTCCTACTTCCTGGCCAACCCAGACCTAGTTTACACTTAAAACTGGAGGATGAAATGGATTCTGAAACATCAGCAACTATCACAATCTTACCCCAGTCCCTCGACAACCCTAAGCATAATGATGACCTATATGTACATGTGCCTACAACAATACTGATAGACTAATTAGTCCAACACAATGAAAAGCAACAAACAACCTAAATATAATTACACACAGCAATGTCATTCCTGACTCAGACTGCAGTGGCTCTTCACAATACTCCCAATCTACAGGTCAACTTCCATTTATTAAGAGCCAGAACACCATGAGCCAACCAACACAATCTGCCACATGTCAAACTTACTAAAATTATCCCTATCGAAATGGCCAAAGCTCTAAATAGCCTGGGTGGGAATTTTGTGAAAAGTGTCAGTAAGAACAACCAAGGGAATATTACCATTAAATATCATACTCGTGCTCAGGCAAAAAACTGAAGCCATGTGTGATTTTGATCAGTGGGTCATAAATCCTGAATTCTCCAAATCAGAGACCAAAAGCAGGGGAGTTATTACTGGAATGCCCACTGAGGGTCAGATCCTCGGCCTAAAGAGGTCGGGAAAAGACTTCAAATATTGCGACATCTGGGTTTTAGAGGTAGATTGGCCACCCAGAAACTAGGGTTGGCTGATTTAAATCACCTTGATTTTGTATCAAATGATTTTTTTGACAAAATCATTATACATGTTTTTTTAAACTACAATGCCAAAATATTTTTACTGGGTGACACATGGATCTGGGACTGATTTCTTACAAGAAATGGGTCGAAGAAAAAATGTCTCCATACTCATATTTTTACTGGGTGACACATGGATCTGAGACTGATTTCTTACAAGAAATGGGTCAAAGAAAAAATGTCTCCATACTCATATTTTTACTGGGTGACACATGGATCTGAGACTGATTTCTTACAAGAAATGAGTCGAAGAAAAAAATGTCTCCATACTAGTGGAAATCAGACATTTCCCTCTTTACACAATTCTTTGTTGATTAGTCACAAATTATTACAAAACAACCACAAATGTTTCACTGCACTAAACAATGTTCAAGTGATTTCCAAAATTTTTATTTTGACCATCTGCCCCAAGTTGGAGAGCACCCTTGCTGACAAAGAAGAGACAGCATTCATGGGGGCAAGTTTTACAATTGGGCTTGTGCATATGCCAGGCACAAGCACAAAGATCATGTATTCAAGCAGAAGTTGGTTAGAAATGCTCAGAAATGCATTCCCCATGAATAAAACAAAACATGCATGTGCATGCGGTAAGTTCCCAACCAAGGATCACCTCTGCTATAGGTATGCTCTCTCTCTGAGCAGATTGTAAAATAATCCATACTAAAATGATTTTGTAAACAGTGAGCAATTTTGTTCAAAATTTTGTACAGCAAATTTGCTACACAATTTTCTTTTTGTATAGCAAAAAAATTGATTTTGTGTAGCAATCAATTAGTTTTTCATAGCAAATACAAAATACATGTAGATGATTGAAAAGTAACAACTGGGGGTCGAGGCATTTTGGTGGGTCGGGCAGGGATGATCAACAATTTTTTATGCAGCCTGAGAACAAAAATCTGTACAGCAAGGACCTGACCAAGTTTGGTGAACTTTGTCATAATCATAGTCTAGGGACTTTGGTTATTTGAATTCAACTTTATTTTGAGTTGAAAAAGTTTGGGCAAGTAACGATACACCTGCAGCATTGCTGCGTTTATCACTAGCCATGTCTGTGCCATCAGCCCCGGTTGGTAAGCCTATGCCTGTCTGCAGCAGGCTTCCAGAGCTACAGCTATTAGGCCCCCAAAAAAGTAAAAGTCACTGGGTTCCAGTCAGCGTGTGCATTGCTATAGACCTGCATGTCAGCAAAATAAAGCTTTTATTTGGTAATCATACAATGTCAAAAAGCAGCCAAACTTGCTTGATCGAGTGGAATACTGCTACTTTGTAATAAAAACTTGTTTTAAATGGGGTACAGTTTAGTAACATGTACAGTAAAGAAGTCCCCCTAGACCCTCATTAATTTAGTCGGCCACTCTTTCTCAGATGACGTCATATTGTATCTGTAGTATACATTTAAATCTGAGAAGCAGTCAAATGAGGTGGTCTTATGTCCTGTGTACACCTGCAAGCTGGAGCCACTTTTAACCAATCTCGTTTAGTGTTGGTAGCAGGGGTATGTACGTAGATGTACAAGCACATGTGCCTGTATCATTTCTAGGAAAACAGTGAGGCAAGAAAGAAAAGCCACGTTGTGGCACTACTTTTGGAGCCAGCCCCTGATACCGCAGACTTTTTTTGGACCTTATTAGTGCATCTACATATATTTTCAATGCAGTAACATAGACCGTCATGTAAACCACAGATTTAAGCTGTGCTGGAGTCTGGTTTGCAATCCGTCTTCTGTGTATTTTTCAGTGGCACAGCACGGCAGCAGGAATCTCTCGCATGCTGCACGTGATTTTGTCACAGTGGCAACTTTCCAAGTTGCATGTGCCGACTGCCTACACATACGTATACATTAATATGTACATTTCATGCGGGTGGTCATTGTATGTGGTACAGCTATTGCGTCATGGGATTTTCATCGTATTTTTAATTAAACCGATAAATGTTCAGGTAACTATTTGTTGAAGATCACCCAAGATTTTTTATTCTTGATTGAAAATCTCCATCCCAAACTTTATCACAAATTGCATCTGACAACTGCGACGTAAATGTAATTTTGAAATTGCTTGCAGAATTGCCCAAACACATCACTAAATACGATGTGATACAAATCAACAAATCTCAAGAAAAAAGCTCAGTTACACTAGAATTAACTCTTTGCTTACTTAATCAAGACAAGTGATCAAAAACTGTCATACTCACTGAAATTACTGGGCAGGTTAAGAAAATTAAGACTTTTTCGTATTTGCAGAATGTGGAATTATTGCCACTTTGTCATAAAAAATGGGCTTCATGCCCAACTTTGGATGGAAAGAAGCACTTACATCTATTAGGAAAATGGGCATTGGGTACGCAATAGGTACAGTATTCTTACGAGTTGAAATAAACAAGAGAAAAGGAATGCAGTACATGTAAGTGAAAAAATGGCAGATTACGAGAAGAAACGGGACTTGTTTTTATTACGTATAAAAGACAGTCCACTTCAAAACACTATTATTCATGGTAATTTGAATGTGCACAGAATTTTTAGGGTAGGCCTGCCAAATTTAACAAGACTGGATTGCAGACTAGTTCATCTCTTAGGAATACAGAGTTCTCTACTGGTACCAATATTCCGTTGTGCAGTGCTTACCAATACATGTCTCCCACTTGGTGAACAGTGGGCCAAGATTAGGTCCAAATAACTGCCCATTTCGAAGGGAATTGATTTTAGAAAAAGGCCCAAAACAGCATGCACATGTGGAATGGGCTTGGGTAATGTACAAAGGTTGTAAGTAGAAGAAAATAATCCATCCCTCCCCCATCTAAGTTTCAAAAATAGTTGTGCCATTATACATGTACAGCGGTCTGCCATCAACTCATGACGCACATGTGTGTGTGATGTGTTTGGGTCAAATGAGAGGGTGGTGGGTATAAGCCCAAATTTTTTTCAAGAAAATATCAGTAGCATAGTTTTTATTGCACAGGGGGGAGGGGGAGAGGAAGGGGGGATTCAATCTTGTTTTCATTGAGGGACTACCCTTTGTGTGTCACAGCTGGTATGCGCTGTACACTGCACTGTAAGGCTTACACGGGAATGGATGTATCCATATACATGTACTTTGATATGTTGCGATAATACAATTTTTATACATGAGGGCAGACTTAGAACCTGTTTAGTAGAGGATGGCCGCAAAATGAAAACAAAATTTTATTCCCTCACTTCTGAAAATGGTTGAGCCGATATGCAACAGTCGGCCCTACCTTGTTCCCAAGGGTACATGTACATCTTACCCCATCATGTTGGTTCATTGAGATCAATGGTTGGTTCCCATTCATCTTTAAGAATAGTGAAGGAATGCACATGCAGCCCTTAAAGTCAAAGTTGCGGTCGGCCATCAACCTAATGCAAGGGCACTGTGTGATGCACGCAAAATGTGTGATGTGTTTGGGTTGTTGTCAGGAGAATGAGAGGGTGGTGGGTAAAAGCCCAAAGACATCGTTATTCCCATTGTCTTAAAACCGTAGATCAGTAGATCAGAAGATTTTAAGAGATATGCATCAGTTTCAATGACTTTTCAGAGGAAGATTTGATTGAGAAAGTGGACTTTTTGAAACATAAATGTACCCTGATTTGATGTAACTGGGCTGCATTCAAAAATCCATATTGTTAAGAACCCATAAAAAGTTGTAGGGCTCCAAGTCACACAGAGTACATGTAGTGACTTCAAGTTCTACAAGTACATGTAGTTCAGCGCAGTCTTGAATCTAGACTCGTAAATAAGGCCTTATATACATGTATACTCAGGCACGGAACTCTCTGCAAGCACATAGCACAAAGTCAATACTGTATGGGGCCTGTCTTAGGGCCCCGGAAAATGTTGAGTCCTAGATGCTCTCTGGTGCATTCTGGGCAGTTCTGACCACTTGAATTGAATTTTAGATGTACAAGTATATTTTTTATTTCAAAATATGCACACTTTTCAAGATTTGTTTTACCTTTTGTATTTGAAGTATACAACATACATGTACATATCTGAAATTTGTCTAATTGATGCTTCTTGTTGATTTAATTTCTCCACGTGAGTTACATGTACATATAGTCTGGCCTTCTTGGTACCTTGGCAGCAATTTCTAGCACTCTTCTTTTTGTTGTGGTGGGTTTTGGGTGTTGAAGTGGATGCTTGGCAGAAGCTTTTTGTTCAGTGAGATGCTTGACTGATTTTTCTCTGGCCTTCCGCATGTTAACCACAAGAATCTTGTTGATTGGCTCATAAAGAAAGTCTTTCTTCAAGAAGAGTGCTAGGGACCACGTCCTTCCTTTTCGAAATCATTTTTCCATATTGTGAAACAATCACACATATACATGTACGTACATGGCACAGAGTGACAGCACGTGCAGTTTGTATCCTGATGTTGCGACGTGCAAATCGATAGAGACAAAGATATGAGCCAGACTATCAACTAGAATAGAACAGAGGGTGCTATGATAATTATGAATGGAACGAAGTCAGGTGTTTTGGTTATTTAACAGTTTCCTCTCATACAGTAGCACAGAACCTGACGACAATTTTTATCCTTTTTTCCACATGGAAGCACAATTGTATGAGTTTTCACTGAGTGCCAGTGAAGCCTCAGCATGTCCGCCGCGTCCCATTTTTTTAAAATGCAGAAATACACAGATGAGTTGCAAGCCTGTATACTCCTTCATTGACACTTGGCCCTGATCCGATTAATAGGAATTTCTTTCTATTCGGTTTTCATTTTGATTTAAGTTTTATCCAGGGAGATTCCACCGCTATGTTCACTACTTACACAGGTAACTATCACAGAAAAATCACCTTTCCTTCATTCTGAGGAAAAATTGTTGCCTCCCTAAGCTTGGAGTTGGACATTTTCCCCACTCCGGATGAATTTTGGCCTAACTTGCGCATAAGACAGACTCCTTTGTAAGTGACAGCCTGTCTTGTTAACACCCATACTTCAGCAAGTACAAATCTCATTCAGATCCCCAAGACTACCTGTTTAATCCAGGTATTCGTGGAAAAACTGATGGCTGTTTCGTGTCACAGTGTAAGTGCAACACTGCCCTCAACTTGGCAAGTTCCTTGTCCAGTCACACAAGCACAAATACCACTTGCAATGAATCGCTGCTGAACACGTAGAGTGGCCTTACTCTCTGTGAAATGGAACTGCTGTCAGTTTTGTGCAAGTTGGGCCAACAACTTCTATCAACAAAGGAGTATACATGTACATCGGGCCCTATTTGCAGTTTACAGGTCTAGGACATAGCCTAACACTTTACTGACTGTAACCATACTCCATCTCCCATAAAGCCTTAACTTTAATTATTGTCTAATACCGCATGGGTGATTTTGCACTATGGTACCCCCAGAACTTTGGGGTCCGACGCCCGTTCCTCTCCCACAAACCCCACAGAAAAAGAGCCTTGTTCGCCATAGGCTATGCATGACGTTTAACATGGCACGAACAGCGATTCCATTCGAGTTGTGTACCCATAGAAATGTTGCTTCATTTCCCCAAAGAGTTTATGTAGGATACCTTTGTTTTGGAGTACCAAGAGAGAAAATGGCCAAAACCATGCTATTTTTAAAAAAAAGTGGAAATTATTTCCTGATTAGTGTCTGAGAGTCACAAGGTTCACATGTGTACTTGCGAAGACAAGCCACGACCAAATCATTGATTACTGCTGCAATCAATACACAAGGCATGGAAATTGGCTACAGCCACTTTTCGTACGTGTGTGTGCAATTCTCAGCTGCGCTTGTTGGAATGGCAGTTGGCCGCAGCGCTGGGGTCACACTTACCAACCACAGGGCTCCTCATTATTTATGCCCAAATTGAAGGAAGACAAACAACATCCATTGGGTGCACAAAGCCGCTCAACAGGAACCGTTCACTGTGGGACAGCCCGCTCACGTGCACTGGTACCCAATGGCCGTAGACTTTTATTGGTTAAAGATGTATAAATACACAATATTGTAGAGATCTGATTTTTATTAAAATGAAACAGTAACTTATCTTTTGAAAATTGAGGAATAAAAAAGAGGATTACACTGAGGGCATGATGATGATGAACAGGCAAGAGGGATGCTAGTCTGATCGGGTACACATTATGCAGAGGTAATATGGCCCACGCATGTGCGTTAAGCAGCAATCACACACAAACCGTGCTGTTGATCAGCCTTTCCTTTTTGTTATTTGTAAACTAAACATACAATAAGCAGACTGAATTGGTAATTGGAAGTGACGAGTTGGATTTTAGAGCAATGGACAGATAGCTAGACTGTGTGGAAGTTCTTGAAAATCTCCAAATTCATAATCAAACTCATACCTCACGTAGGCCGACATCAAACACCTAGAAACTCAAATTCATGTGTACTATGTAATTGTTTGGTGTCCTCTGGAATCATAAGTGCCTTCCGATATTCTTGTCAATGTTTTTCACCAGTGAAGAAGTGGATCCCCATCAAAATAGGTGATTTTTCGTTTTAAGTTCGAGCCCAAGAGATCATGACTGTTAATCGCCGTTATTGACTCTCACATCAGTCTAATATATTAAAAAAACTTATCTGTGCCAGTGCGTTTTGGAAAAGTTCTCCATCAGTATAACTTTTAAAATGCACAAATCAACAGATATGAGTAAATTGCTAGCAACAGAAATGTGCCAATACCTTGCTGGATAATACCCTCTCCCCTCAACCATACAGAACTGCCGGGAGTCCCTTAACTATATTGAATTTTGTGAACACCTTTTGTCTGCCTATTTAAGTCCACCTGTTAACACATAATACATGCTCAAAAATGGCAAGGATTTGTACAAATCATGAATTTTAACTTTCCCATACTGGACGTAGTAGACTCAGCTTGCATGCAGGTAACTAGGCCAACTGTCACCAATGCAGGCCACAGCCTCCCTTCCGGCCCGATGTTATGTGTTGCAATGGTACTCGTGGCTGACAACCACTTTGTGCGTTACATGCTTTATGTGATCATGGAAACCAGTGGATTCGGTTAGACTTCAGTTTCGCTGGTTCCAGTCAGAACATGTAGTTTTGATGTGCACATACGCAGCTCAGAAACTCGTACGCTGAATAGTTGTGCACGCACACTGTATACGAACAGCACGCATAAGGACGCATAAGAGTTACAGGCGTGAAATTGACTCCTTTGAAAAGGTACAAATGTTGAAAATTTTAGTTACAAAATTTTTAACCTGATGTTAGCACCCTTTATACCCTGGACTCTCTCCATAACGTAGTATGGTCAGGGAGTCCACCTGGGCTAAGGGTAGCACTATGGTAGAAACACACTGTCATGACTGTGGGAAGGAAAAGGGGGCAATGGTTGAATAATGAAACATTTAAATATGCCTCATGTGTTTCTGAAAGTGTTAGGACGTGAATCTACAACTTCTATTCTCATGGCCTCAGGCTACAACTAGGCCTACACGTACACATGTACAGTACGTGTTGGCCCTACCCTACATACATGTACAATGTACATGTAAAGTACACTGCGGTTACCTACCCGCCCTACCGTGCCCGGCTAGCAATGACCGGTAAGGTGCCCGCATGTACCGTCAGCATGATCAGTACAAAAAAATTAAGCCTAGGCCTACCTAAAGGTAAACCATATGCCCTGCCCGATGAAAAAGGGTATACTTTGTAGCACTTATGTTCATCCCTTGAAGACTGCAAAAACAACAAATAAAGAATAAATAAATAAAATACAATAATCAATTACCATTTTGCTTCAGAAGTGTGGGCGTACAGTACAGTAGAGCGTGGTGGAGACAGATCACAACTGGAGAAGGGTATACTTATAATAATTTATACTTACATCATCATTTGGCGCCTGGCAGTAGTTATGCCTATTCAATTTTCAGTTGTGCAAGGCGGCTTCAAGCGGACATCGCAAGTGGTGAATATTGTCGTATTCACGTTAATTAATCCTGGTTTCCATATCGACGTAAAGAGACGCAGAGAGATATCAGTCCCCGACAATATGCAGCGCAGTGAGATGGAAACACTTTATTGTGACTAACATAAACATCGACACAGACATAATTAGTTCGGGAACGTTGGATCAGGGCTAAGGCTTTTTAACTGGACTCCCACATATCCTTGGCACACCCTCCCCCAGGTGGGAGCTTTGTGATAAAGTGTTCTATGGTGATGAGCCCCATTTTTATTGTGTAAACAATGCATTTGACTAGATCTAGAGCCCTAATTTCTAAAACGCATCACATTGACAAAAGTTTTTTGGAAGATGTTAATTCTTACACATATTTTTTTTGGTTCCATCTGACCTTTGCAGGAAAATTGAAACAGTGTATCCAACGTTCGCCGACAGGTGCGTTTACGCGCGCTGTCTGAACTGTTCTAAACTCGCGTGCGTGCTGATTCATGTATTGACAAGAACAAAAAATATAATCAGTGCTCTGAAATATGTAATTCCCGAGCTTTCAGTAACTGAGTACCTTCTTCAGGTTAAGTAGATTCAATTCAGTTCATATTTCTCTGATCCATATCCGGTTCGTAAGTGTGACGTCACTTCAGTTTAAACCAAGCCCACTGCTCATGCACTGCACATAGAGTTACATGCACTGATATGATTGCCGTTTAAATGGAACCATGGAACCGGAAGTTAACGCACAACTTGAGCGATCATCCAATGGGAGCCTGTAAACCGTGGAGCGTCCGCCTAATTCATGTATATTTCAGAGGGAAATTCTTAACTGCGCATGCATGCGTAACACGAGTGCAGTAATAGGCGTGTGTGAGTACCAGATCAGAAGTGACCAAAACCAAAAGTGACCCCCCAAACTAAAAGAACTTTCCTCCAGACCACGTCACGGTGACTTCCAGACTAAAAGGGACTTTCCAACCTAAAAGGGACTTTCCCTTAGACCACGTGACTTCTGGTCTAAAAGGGACTTTCCCCAACTCATTAGGGACTTTCTGCCCGACGACGACGTCTCACAAAAGTTGGGCCCAAGCCGAAAAACTGAAAAATTCCCAATATTTCTCTAAAAGTAAAATGGGTCCAACTTTTGCCACTAAATTTGAATACACTAAATTAGTTGCCACTCATGCAGCGTGGTTAACTGTAAACGGTTACGAATGGAAAAGCGATTTAAAAGAGCAAGCAAAGCTGGACATGCAAAACCAAAGGCATCACATTTGCTTGGTGAGAACAACCAAAGACGGAAAACAAGTTTATAAATTAAAGGAAATATTTGAACTCGATGATTTGCTAGTCTCTTAAAATTGAAAAAATATTTAATTTCGTTAAAAAAAAACAGACAATATAAAATAGATATGTTAAACGAAAAAAATAGATATGTTAAACGAAAAAATCAACGTCATTTTTTTCATTTGCCAAGACAGGGTCGAATCAGTTAATTTGGTAGATGCAGTCGATTGCATATATTGCTTAAATTCTGACAGTTTATTCGAGTGCATTGATTGCAACGAATGTCATGACTGCGACAAATGTCACGACTTAATGTAACCAGTGCATGCTCGACGTGCGACGAATGCCGTGTAGTATTCTTGGAAAGCATTAAATGTCAAGGGTCACGCATTCCTCGTGATTGCAGTACAGCCACCAAAACAGCGTGTATGTCTCACTCCCTCATTCTAAGCTAAACGCCTTAGGACATCACAATTGGCGACGAGTCCGGGATTTTTCCGTGTTGTGGAGGAACCCTACAACATTAGCAAAGTGAATTTTACCGCCGATTGTAACCGTGAACAGTGCATTTCCACGTCGGAAAGACTGAGTCAGTGAGTAACGTCAAAACGTTTTGTTTCCGTACATGTGTCTACGTAACATGCATTAACCAGTAGTGATATACCTCGCCGCCGTACAGTAACTGTGATAGTCAACATGTCCGCAACTAATTTACCGTCATGCCCAGCCTTCCAGCCTCATCATGAACCATCCACTACCGGCGCACGGTGCAGGAAATACATAGTCAGGCGGGAGAATTTGTTTGTTGCATTCAGAGTCATTGCTGACCAAACAAGCGGGCATTGCTTCTACATTACTCTGGCCCTGAAGTAATGGACATCTTCGAGACTCTATTGGACACTGGTTCTACATATGAATCAGGGCAAAGTGCTCTTGCAAAGTACTTCGAACCGAGCAAGAACATCGAGTTCGAACGTTTTGTTTTTCGTGAGGCAAAACAACAACACAGCGAAACTGTCGCAGATTTTGCAACCCGCCTGAAACAACTCGCCAAAACTTGTGAATTCCATGACAAGGACAGTGAGGTGAAATCACAAATCATCCATGGTTGTACCTCATCAAAGCTGAGACGCTATGCAATTCGAGAAACAGAGCTCAGCCTCTCAAAGTTGCTCACCACAGCCCGAGCCTATGAACTGGCTGACAGCCAATCCAAAGACATGGAACAGCATTCCCAGCACTCAAGCAAAGACGCAGCCAACCGTATGACTGCAAAGCCCCATATGAAGGAACGGAACTGAGCAAATCCTCACGGTCGTCCAAGCCCAGACGCTCTGTACCCTGTCGCAACTGTGGAGGTACGTTTCCTCACAAACAACAATGCCCAGCAAAAGGGGTGATATGCCACTTGTGTGGTAAACTCAATCATTTTGCCAAACATTGTTTGAGTCGTGGCAAATCAGCCAAACCTCAAAGCAGAGCAAAGGTGCGTGCAGTTGATCATACTGTCAGTACTACAAGCTCATCTGACGATGAGTATGTGTTCAGAGTATCGTCATTGCCACACACCAAACATCCGTTTATCACGGTAACAGTCGACGAAACTCCCTTGCCAGCCATCATTGATACAGGTGCGTCAGTTAATGTCACGTGTCTGGCTGTATACAACAAACTGTCCTCCAAACCGCCACTGTGCAAGGACAATGCAGCCAAAGTCTTTGTCTATGGTAGTTAAAAACCCCTGGAGATTGTTGGCACATTTGACTCTTCTATTGCTTATAAGGGGTCCCAAGTGAACTGCACCTTCTGTGTCACCAAAACCATTGGAGACACATTGATCAGTTTCCAAACAGCATCTTCTCTCCGCGTCATCCATGTGGCCTACAACCTTCACCCCGACAACCCCCATAAACCCACGGACAGTCTTGTGGAACAATTCGCAGATCGTTTCACTGGTATCGGCAAGTTAAAGAACATTCAGTTTAAACTGCACGTGAACGAGACTGTCCGACCGATTGCCCTGCCACACCGTCTATCCCGTTCCATGTCCGCAAGAAAGTTTAGAACGAACTTGACAAGCTACTTCGCCTTGACATCATTGAGCCGGTGCGAAATGAGCCAACTCCGTGGGTCTCACCCATACATGTGGTCGAAAAACCTAATCGACCAGGTGAGATTCGTATGTGCGTGGACATGCGAAACGTCAATGCTGCTATTAAACGCGAACGCCACATAACACCCACCATCGACGATATCTTCGCTCAGGTCAATGGCGCTACCGTGTTCAGCAAAATGGACCTTAACGCAGGCTACCACCAAGTTGAGCTGGCCCCAAAGTCGCGCCATCTGACTGTGTTTTCAACGCACAAAGGCTTGTTCTGTTACAAGCATTTGAATTTCGGTGTAAGCTCAACAGCGGAAGTCTTCCAAAACACGATCTCCTCAGCTCTCTGTGGCCTGGAGGGTAGGCTGAACATCAGCGATAATATCCTCGTGTTTAGTCGCACGCAAGCCGAACATGACACACGCCTCGCAGCCTGTCTGCAACGTCTGCGCGAATGCAACCTAACTCTGAACAGAAATAAATGCAGTTTCGGTCATTCACGTGTTGAATACTTCGGCCATGTATTCAGTTCCAGTGGCATCTCTCCTGACAAGACGAAAGTCGAAGCCATCCAACAAGTTCCTAACCCCACCAACGCCAGCGATGTCAGGAGTTTCCTTGGCCTGGTAACATACTGTAGCCGGTTTATACCAGACCTTGCCACTATTTGGGCCCCACTGCGTGAGTTGACCAAGAAAGACTCCACCAAGCGCTCACGCAGATTCGTGAACGAGTCGTACACCGTCGTACCATGGCATATTTCGACCCCGGTAAGAAGACTGCACTGCTTGTTGATGCTAGCCCGGTCGGTCTAGCTGGTATTCTTGTCCAACGCAACGACAGGGATGAACTGTCGATTGTTGCTTTTGCCAGTCGATCTTTGACACCCGTTGAACAGCGGTATTCCCAGACGGAACGCGAAGCTCTCGCTATCACGTGGGCAATACTTCACTTCCACCTCTACGTGTACGGTAGCACCTTCACCGTTATCCCAGATCACAAACCGTTGGTCCCGCTGTTCAATAACCAGCACAGCCAAGCACCGACACGTATCGAGAACTGGTTAATGAAGTTACAGGAGTACAACTTCACCGTTGAGTATCAGCAAGGAAAGCTTAA
Organism: Acanthaster planci; assembly: GCF_001949145.1. The sequence goes on from NW_019091658.1 coordinate 156,556, forward strand.
TCCCGCGGACTATATGTCACGGACATCTAAGAGCCATCAGCCGCGAACATGTGCACTTCGTGTCCGTGAACGCGGAGCCCAAGTTAGTCACCCTCGACAAAATCCGCACCGCCACTCGCGACGACCCGGTTCTCCAGTCGACCATCGGCGCGGTCGCCAACCATAGCTGGGACACACTCTTGAAACATCCCGATAACCAAGAGACTCTTGCGACCCTCAAGAGTCTACACAAAGTGCGCGAAGAACTAACGGCAACAACTGATCGCGACCTGCTGCTGTGTGGAAATCGTATCGTAATTCCACAAGCACTTGTACAATCGATTATCGGCATTGCTCACGAAGGACACCAAGGCATGACAAAGACTAAACAGCTACTTCGTGAGAAAGTGTGGTTTCCCAACATGGACACACTCGTAGACAACACGGCTGGCGACTGCCTCTCATGTCAGTTGACAACCCCGAATGACACTTGAACACCACTCACTATGTCTACACTCCCAGACGGCCCATGGCTTGAATTCAGCATCGATTTCTGTGATCTCCCCACAGGAGAACATCTCCTCGTAGTCATGGACGATTACAGTCGTTTTCCGAAATCGAAATCATGACTTCCACTTCTGCCCGTTAGGTAGTTCCCAAACTGGATCATATCTTCGCCACGTTCGGCATTCCAAAGGTAGTACGCTCTGACAACGGGCCACCCTTCAACAGCAACGAGTTTTCATCCTTCGCAGACTACCTCGGGTTCCACCATCGGAGAGTCAGCCCATGTTGGCCCTGTGCCAATGGGGAGGTGGAACGGTTCATGAAAAAGACGTATCGCACCGTAATCGCAGACGGACCGTGGAAACAAGCTCTCTATAAGTTCCTGCGAAATTACCGAGCGACGCCGCATGCTACGACAGGAGTTGCACCTGCAACGCTACTCTTTGACAGGCCTCTTCGCAAACGTCTCCCTGAAACTGCGCACAAATCGCGAGCCAAACGTGTCAGATCGCGTGACAAATGCAAGAAAGCCACGATGAAACAATACACTGACAACAGAGAGCACGCACGTCCCAAGAACATTGAAATCAGTGATACCGTTCTTCTACGACGCGATGGACCAGTCGCAAAACACCAAACCCCATACCATACTCACCCCTACACTGTGACTGCCAAGAAAGGATCCATGGTAACAGCTCAGCGTGGCACTCACACAGTCACACGCAACATCTCGCGATACAAACGCATCCAGACCAAGACATCAACCCAGCAGGATCCTGAGGAATCCGACATTGAGGACGTGACAAATCCGACACACACTCCCACTCGAGCACCAGCACCGCGCCAGAACCCTGCTCGAAATCGCCACCCACCTGCTCACCTAAAAGACTATGTGACTTAAAGACTTTAGGAAAGACACCTGCATGTTGGACACTTTTGTTTAATTTGTTTGAGAACATCTGCACAAGTGTGTTTACCCAATTTGTTTCCTGTTTATATTTAGAGAACTTCAAGTTTGGTTTTACGAAGGAAAAAGTAAAACTGGCTTAAAGAAAATGCAACTCTGTAACTGTGACTAGCTCAAAAAAAAATAATAATAATAGTAACCAACTGTGACTCTACCTCAAAACAAAGATAATAATAACAATAATGCATAAATTTTGGAGACAGTACAAAAATGGACAGTGAAACTTTTCTCAGCTAATTTCCAGTTTTTTAAATCTTGTTTAATTAGTCATCTGCTTCACATTTACAAAATCACTCTTTTATGTATACAGTTATTATTCAAGGTGGAAAGGGATGTAGTATTCTTGGAAAGCATTAAATGTCAAGGGTCACGCACTCCTCGGGATTGCAGTACAGCCACCAAAACAGCGTGTGTCTCACTCCCTCATTCTAAGCTAAACGCCTTAGGGTATCACATGCGGCGAATGTGCGAATTGCGTATTTTGTTTCAATTCCTACGACTATGAAAATTCAAATGCCTTAAACAGTTGCGAAGCGTGTTTTGAGTGCAGCAATTGTATCGAATGTTTTGGGTTGTACAGATTGCACCTGCTGCGCAAATTGTTCCGAATTGGAAGGAATGGATCATGTGGTATTTGTGAATGGCCGGCACAAAAAGATTAGCTCTCGCGAGAGGACGACTTACTGCCGAATCCCAGATCCAAACTTGACTCTGATTTATATGAAATTGGGTTAATAATTGAATACGACGTCGACATTGAAGATTTAATTAGAGTAGATATTCCGCCACAAGATTTAACAGACGCGGCCGATTACCCAAGAAAAAATGAGAAAAAGTTCCGACTCGAGATACAAAAATCAGAATTATTTCAACCCAAATTTACATCGTTTCAGCCGACCACGAACGTCTCACTGCCAACAACAGTGATCCCAATGTCGTATACGGTCTTTTTGATGCAAGTAAATTAACGATTTCAAATCCAGTGATTAAAGAAGGCAGTTACGTAACACAATGTCGTTCACCCATTTATCATAGTGACGGCGGTCAAGAAAGGCGCATGCTAATTATGATGACAGACATGACTTGTTACGGCATAAATCCCGTCTATAAATATGGCACGCGTGATAAAACTGCCGATAATATTGTAGGCCGTCAAATTTGTTATCATCTACAAAAGCGAATGATGCATATACTCGACGATATAAATTTGGCGGCTCACGAGTTTATTGAGAAGCAAGCTGCCGCCAAGTCTATCATACCATCTTGCACAATAAATGCTTACAAAGCCAGTCGCGATATCGACGATTTAAACAGGTTACGTGTTTAAACCGCCTTCCACAGACAAACATCGCATGTACATTAAAAAAGATTCTTACGCCTCGTTATTTGACAATCGAAAGAGGCCCATTACGTCGTCAAATATCGAGAAATTTATAAATAAAAGATGTAATGCTCAATCATTCATTGATCCAAAAAGAGTATATTACGGAACTCACGGTTCACGACGACGTTTCAATTTTGCCGTCGGTCTCGATGGTTTCGTCGCCTAAATTTACGTCGGCCAGATTTACGTCGGCGTCGTCGTAATCATACGTTAAATTTGCGTCCCCTCTACCCAACGGGTATTTCTTTGGGATCAAATCCGCCTTCTGCCATCTTACTCTATAATAAACCGATTTTACTTTATAATAAACAAATTTTTACACTTGATTTTTTTTCAAGTGACTTTTAACCTGTGGGCAGGCAAAATGCTTGTTTTTAAATAACGTCGGGCAAATTATCAGGATCACTTCAAACGCAAACGTATATTCTGTTTCTAATAGATCCAAAATCCATTTGGTTTTACCGCTGCTGGTATCACCAACGATTAATGAGCACTCATTTTATATAAAATTAGATTTAATAAACCAAGCTTTTAAAATTGCCGTCTTTAACCATCAACTGCGCATCCATTACCAACAAATACGTACATTATTTACGTACCCGCCGTCTCTACTTCTCTTTCCATTTGAATTGATATGTCGCCTCCGCCACCAAGCGGCCTACCCGACCCGTGTGCCGAGTTATCGTCGGAGCTTCTAAAATTTAGCCATAGACCGTACTTATCTTTCGAATAACTTGCCATGTCAGCGCCGGTTAAATTTAAAATTTTGACGACCGCTCTACCTGCTTCAGAATCTGAGTCTCCAAAGAATTTTGAAACTTCGGTAAAGTGTTGATTTTCAAACAGCCTCTGCAAGTACAGCTGATTGGGCTTACCTTTGACAGTGACTCTTGTTTTAGTGATATGCGGATTGTAAAATTTTTGCGGGATTTGAACTGAGGGATCTTTAAATAGGATCAAGACGCCTTTCAAACTTTTAATCTTTTGATCTATACTAATGTTCCACTGCGTGTCCGATTTATTTACAGTCTGTTTTTCCTAGATTGAATCCTATCAAACAGGTAGTAGACGGGACCCCAATGTTTTTTACTCAAACTTTGAACCAAACTTTGAACCAAATTCGTTTAAAGAGGTACGTCTAATGCAACTGCATAACGATTTTTATAAGCGTCGGCAATCGCTTTATCTTTGCCGTCGTGTAGAGCTGTACTGGCATCTTCCGCACCCAAACGCAACTTTGCCACGTTTTCTCGTTCCAAGCCAAAATAGGCCATGTTTTTAGTCTTCGATATCGGTAACCAATTATCTTTAAAGTTGTGAAATATGTCAGCGTCGCGGTAATTGACAATTTTATTGCCCTGTAAGCTGACGTTGAGTTCAGAGACCAAGTTCCTTGTCAAGTTGTTGTATTCGGTTCTATTATTATCGGATGCTCCGTCCAAGTCCAATGTAAAAGCAAGTTTTGTTGTGCCAGCATGCCGGGCACTACAACGTCGTCAATTCCTAACGCAGGAAATTTTACGTTTAATGTGTGACCTGCTGCTTAAATGATGGTCGGAGGAGCCATAGTCAACGCATGGCATTTACGGGCTCAAATCTTTTATTTAGCAGCTTATCTAAAAATGGAGTGAACGAAGAGCGAAAGAGGCACGATTTAACTCTGGAGCAATTGTCGCAAGCGAAACAAACTTGGGACAAAAAAATCGAGTGCACATGCTGGACTTTTTAAACGCATGCATGAGGTAAGAACGCGCAAGTCAGTAGACATTTGTCAACGTCGGCGAGGTATTGCGCGCTTATGCTGAATTGACTGGTAAACAGGTGACACCCTTGCCGCCAGAGCCCAAATTCAGAAGATCAGAAAATTCGTGAATTGGTGTGGATTTTTGGAGGGACCGCTTTAGTCGGGTTTTTGGCTTACCGGTTTGCTTAAGTTAGTTTTTAACTAACTTTATTTTAAATGGAGAAAGAATTTTCAAAACTATTTTATAGCCCACAAGGCTACAGGAAAGGCGAAAGTGCCATTGACCACTTGCATAAAAAGATGGGTGCAGACAAGTCGGTTATTAGAAACTGGACAAAAAAGCAAGCAGTCTGGCAAATTTATCTGTTCGCCAAAAATTACGTGCCGAGGCCGAAAATGCTGTAATCAGAGTTTGTAATCCCAAACGAGACGCATCAAATCGACGTTTTATACCTACCCTGGGATCGAGTAAACCGTAAAACTTTTAAATACGCTTTGACTGTTGTGGACGTGGGATCAAAATTTAAAGCGGCCGAGCCGTTGACAAATAAAACGGCTGAACAAACGTCGGAAGCCGTCAAACAAATTTACAAAAGGTCGCCTCTGCTACAGTCTGGCCTAAATTTGCCATGGTGGATGTTGGGGCAGAATTTAAAGGCAAGTTTAAAAAGATGTTTGGCAAACACGAGGTCGAAATTCAATTGGGCGAACCCGGCGTACATCAGTCGCAGGGAATCGGCGAACGGTTTAACCGCACGTTAGCCAAGCGTTTACTTGGCGATCAATACGCGCAAGAAATGTTAAACGTAGGCGAACGAAATGTGAAATTTTTTTGCAATTCCTGCGACTAAACGAGGGGCTTTGGATCGGCAAATGTTTTGTTGATTGCGTCAACTTCTCTAGACAGCGATTGAACAAATTTAACGGCGCGTCTTGGCCTATGTAGGTTTGCACACGCCGTTGCATCTAACGACCGCGTAAGAATAGTCGCATGGCTTGTTGTGTTGTACTTTGACCATGTTTGACGGTTTTGGCGGAAGGCGCTCTAAACAGACTCGAAATCTGCGTAGATGACAAAAGGGACGTCTTGTTTATTTTGGTAATTTTCAAACTTGAGAATATTTCGGCCCAAGGCGCCGTGTCCATTTCTTGGCAGTCTTCTTTGTGTCTTTCTAGTCTTTCTTCAGTTTGAAAGTGAGACAGGCAATTGAAACACCGATATGATTTGCCGTTGTGATTACTTACGTCGCCCATTAACCGAGAGAAATTTCCTTGTACGTGTACATGCAAATGTACGCCGCGGTACGCGTGTAACTGACGCAAGCAGTGTATACTGTGCACGGTACGTGGCTTGATCGGTTCTGTGCATGTAAAACACGTGCAGATCGCGCTGCGCAGAAGTATCAAATATAACTCAAGAAAGTCGAACAAAAAATTCTAGCTACATAGAACTGATTGAGTAGTTGAGCTGCTGGCCTGTCGTATGTTGTGTCTCACTGTTCTGGGAAAACCTCTAAAATTCAGAAATTTAGTGGGGAGAAAAGACCAAGTGATCGATTGAAAATGGGAATAATTTATCATCTTAGCAACCACTTTGAGGCTAAATTTCATTTTTATGTAGCATTTCTTTTCATGATTATGTAGCGTTTTATTCGGTTTAAGCCTTCTAGAGCTCATATAAACAGTTTTAACGCGATCGTTTGTTAACTTTGTGCAAACGAAGTTTTCAAAACGAGAAGGCTCAACAGAGGATTGGCAAGTTACTAAGGACACTGCCGTATGGTTCACGTGGTCCGGTCAAGTAACCGCCGCGCACGGTCGAAGTCGTTAATTCCACACGTTGAACGGGGTGAAACTAGCCCACATATAGGGCTGTAGTGGCTCTCTTTTACAACCTGTCTCTTAAAAGAGAACCACAGCCCTATTTGTGGGGCTAGGGTGAAACATACGTGAATTGCAACGAAGTCGCGTACGAACCAGATATATTCGAGATACGACGCAGCCGATGCGCGTCATGAAGTAAAAAAATGCCGATGCACGCGACAATCTGTGGGAAGTGACGTCTTTGGAGAGCGCGACAAAATATTCCTAAAGCTATTACAATAATAATAATTATTATTATTATATTTACCGAAAATAGGTCACTTGGGAGACATTCCCACAGGAACGTGCACAAAATTTTTAAAACTTTACCGTCCCATAATTCAATATTCCCTAATCCGATCTTAACCAAAACTTGCATGTTTTCGACCAGTTGCAACCTGGACTCCACGGGCTGCGTGCACGTTTCTTCACTAGCCCTTGTCGTGTAGAATACGAAAATGACGCTGACTTGATAATCGAGATGCATACGTAAAGTCAACCTCGCGCGTATTTCAAAACCTGCATGCTTGCGCCCACGTATTCTCCTGCACGTCACGAACGTGCAAATCTGCTTCGAATATTCTGCCAGCACGCACGTGGATTCAAAATGTCTGCCATCTTGACGGCGTCAGGTTTACTCCGCGCAGAGAATGGAAAATTAGCACTTTAGTTTTTATGGCCTTATGGCCTAAACAAAGCTTTTACAATTTTTAGGCCTCATCACTAGAATTTCCGGGGTGTTGGCCCCATTGGGCCTTCATCATAGCTGTGGGGACAGCTCCGATGAAGGCCCAGTAGGGCCGAAAACTTCAGCACCTGTGAGCACTGTTTTTTCTTACTTTCTCCCACAGTACCTATCATCACTGCTCCGCAGTTTTGCTATACATGTACATGGTGTACAAGTATGGAAACCGTAGAAAGTCGCATTCGATCATTTAGGAACAGGTCATCTCGTACACGTGCTAACTCGTAAACCTACCATTTCTCACAACTCCAATTCGTCTCGGGACAACTCGACCATTGAGACAATACGGCAGATCCAGAAGTCGACATCTCTCAATCGACGAATAGTCCCAACGGTCGAGTTGTCTGTCAATCCGAGGCACAGACGGTTGAGTTGTCCCAAGGGTCGAATACGGGCATTTCACAATAGTGTGCCTCCAAGAGTTCGCAACGCGTTGGCCAATCACAATACACAAAATCTGTCGACCCAAATCGTGTTTGGAAAGGGTCGACAGATTTCGCGCGTAGTGATTGGCCAACGCGTTGCAAACTCTTGGAGGTGCATTATTGTGACATGCCCATATTCGACCTTTGGGACAATTCAACCGTCTGTGCCTCGGATTGACAGACAACTCGACCGTTGGGACTATTCGTCGATTGAGAGATGCCGACTTCTGGATCTGGATGAATACTATTACGCTCCCACAAAGTGTTCCCCGATATGCATGTAGATTATAGTGTACACGCTACTACACACACCACTTACCCCACAGCAAGCGCGCAATGACCATCTACACGTAGATTATACGGATTGTACACAGCGCATTGCACTCCACGCGTGTTCTGGACCATTATGTCCGCATGGCCCATTATGTCCGCAAACTTTTTCAGGCCCATTATGTCCGCCCCATTGTGTCCGCAGGCCCATTATGTCCGCCCCATTGTGTCCGCCCCATTGTGTCTGCAGGCCCATTATGTCCGTCCCATTGTGTCCGCAGGATGCGATTGTTAATTGATAAAGTCTCAGGTATTTTTCTTTTTTTAAAAAGCTTTCCTTTTTTTTTAAATTCCTTGCAAGTATTTAAATGTATGCTGTTATTCTTCCACAACGGCTCTTTGTTGGGTCATGTTCCTAATGAAAAATGAAACAATGAAACAAAAGTTTATTTATTCTGGGTCAAGATGATTCTGTGTGGATTACTTTGTGCATAATTCCTTGTAATGGGTTTCATGGAAATGTACATACATGTAGATAGTAAAAGCAATTCATGAGAAAAAGCTTTACTTTTATGAGTAAGTATGAGTTTGTTTTTGCATTCAATTGGGGACCTTGAACAATAGAGGACAATAAGGTCCCCGATTCACATAGGGTCCCCAAATAAAAATTGTGCACAAAACATACGGGTGGTCTTTTAAAAGAGTTGAAGTAAAACAAAAAAGGAACAATAGGGGATCCCCAGTTGCAGGAAAATTGTGTGTGCGTGGGTGTATAGGGAAAGGGCGTAACAAGTCGCCCTACACGCATGTTTCACCCCAATTCAACGTGTGGAAATTAACGACTTCGACCGTGGGAGACGGTTACTTGACAGGACCATCGTGAACCATACGGAAATATCCTTAGCAACTTGCCAATCCTCTGTTGAGCCTCCTCGTTTTGAAGACTTCTTTGCACGAAGTTAACAAACGGATTTGAACTCTTTGTATGTGCCTTAGAAGACTTAAATCGAATAGAGCACGACAGAATTGGGAAAAGAAATGCGACATAAGTTTCAAATTTAGCGTCAAAGTTGATGCTAAGATGATAAATTATTTCCATTTTCAATCGATCACTTCGTCTTTTCCACAAAATTTCTCAATTTTAGATGTTCTCCCAAAACAGTGAGACACTGCATACGACAGGCCAGAATCTCAACTACACGATACAATCAGTTCTATGTACATGCAGCTATATATTGTTGGTTCGACTTCCATGACTTATATTTGATACTTCGGCGCAGGGCGATCTGTTCGTGTTTTACATGCTCAAAACCGATCCAGTATACTGCGGGTTGTTACTGCTGTGAAATTTTCGACTGTTGGAGAAGTGTACATAATGTACATATTCGTGTGGTTCGTGCTCGCACAGTACAATGTACATGTACATGTAAAACTCGGGATATACCGTGAATTTCAACATTTTCCTTGCATTTTATAATGACAGATATACCTCGCGGTTACAAAAGTGAACTTCGTGTTAACTTACTGTACTTTTAAATTTGTATTCCGTTCACAAGTCACTGAATTCTTACGCTCGCAAGACCGTAAGATTTAATGCGGAATGAACGGAATCGGTGCCGAGTTAGGTCGATATGCAAACGCGTCTGGTCAGGAAAAGAAACAAAAAGGCTAACGTCAAACCGTCAGCATATCTAAACCCTTTAGACCTTTCTCCACCATAGCCCACTTTTGAAAACTTCAGGAAAACTTCGAATTCTTTGTTTCGCGTCTTCAGAAATCGCATCGAAACCGTAGACAAACCAGCGCTGTCACAAAAATCAATTCACAATTAAATTTTCACCAAACACGTAATAGGAAAGGGCCCTCTAAGCGTGCACAATGCAAAACCAGTCTGCTTCTTTTTTGAACACGAAACAAATGTATACGAAAGACTGACGAAGTTTGCTAAAACGATTATTGAGTTTCACTTGTGTGACTGGCCTGTCACTGTCATCCCTTAAAAAACCTTCATTCAGACAGAAAATTAATATATTACATGTCATTACACGATACTGATTTGCAGTTACGGACAGAATTGGCCCTCCGGACACAATGGGGCGGACTTAATGGGCCTGCGGACACAATGGGGGACATAATGGGCCTGCGGACACAATTGGGCCGACATAATTGGCCTGCGGACACAATGGGGCGGACATAATAGGCCCGCGGACACAATGGGGCGGAAAAAATGGGCCCGCGGACACAATTGGGCGGACATAATGGCAGTGTTGTAGTCGAGTACTTTCCGAGTACCAACGTTCTCCGCAAAATACTGAACTGGGTAAGAGGGAATAAAGCCAGAGTGCACAGGCATTTGATGGTAAATGTGCAAAGGTAAGATTCCGAAATAAATGTTAGACTTCAGACACTCCCAGTTGTGTAAAATTTAAGTTTGAAGGAGAAAAGTACTTGGCAAGTACTCGGCCGAGTACTTTCTGAGTACTTTTGTCCTAAAAAGTGAATTTGAATTAAACAGTGATGGTCTGAAGTCATTATGTTGCTTTGTAATCTTACCTTTATGGATGTACCATCAAATGCCGATGTACTTCAGCTTTGTTCCACCCTAACTAGTTAAATATTTGGTGGAGAACTTGGCTCTCAAAAAGTACTCGACTACATCACTGCATAATGGGCCTGCGGACACAATGGGTCGGACATAATGGGCCAGAAAAAAGTTTGCGGACACAATGGGCCATGCGGGCACACGCGCGACCCCGTTGCTCTATGCTGCAACATGCCCTTGAACCGCAACTCCAAAGCACATTTCCAGCTTAGTCATTTTCCCCCAAATCTTCCTCGGAGTCGATCCTACTTTTAGTCGCACATACAACCCGCACATTCTACGCACGCAGACCCCCAACTCATACCGTATGTGTCCCGCCAAACCACACACCAAAAGCCTGTGTCCAGTCACGGCACAGTGAGGTCAATTACCTCCGCTCACCCTCAGTTTTACCCCGTAAGAATTACGTGTAGATTTCCTAGCCATCCAGAGACTAAGCGTTGTACACAACCCAATGTACCGAGAAAGGCTCACCCTTTCCTTTCCATCGTTGACCAAGTCCCCCGTAGCTCACCCACGAACAGCCTTTCACCCTCCCGCTCCCAAACTTCTCGGAACTTATTGCTCTCCAGAAACTAAGTCAGCGAGGACCAAGTGTGTACAAAATCCCCATAGACTTTTCTTCCATAAACTTTCTACAGCATGAATTATTCATAACCACCTCAATCCAGTGCTCCCATTGGCTAAGACGCGGACCCAAAAGTCTATATAAATCGACCAGCTCCAAGGTCAGCATCGATCATTCACAAGCGGGCAGCTTTGGAGAAACAACCCTCTGACCGTTCGTGAGTGTATGGCTCCGATATGAACAACCTTTCTATCACTCCCGAATAAATAGCTCAGACTTGGACGAGCAGAGCAGTACTTGAGTAATATCCAGTCATACTAATAGCAGTTGCTCATTGTAAATATGGAGAAGATGTGAATAATTCTTCAGAATAAAACAGTAGTGTGTGTATAAGTCAATCCAATGACTCTCATTCTTTATGATAACGACTCCCTAGCCTAAGAGAGACGTTACAATACTCTAAATCTCTAAATGAGCATCACCCAGAACGGAACTAGGGGGTTGTTCATTCCAGATGTAGATGGTTTTGTAGTGCTGTTTTGAAGCTAGAAAACTTCTCAATAGAAGTCATATGTTTTGGCAGCTTATTCCAATCTCTTGCCATCTTAGGAAAGAATGAATGAAGATGGAATTGAGACACAGACTGTGGGATGACAAGTTGATTGTCTTGCAGCTCCTAGTGCTCCTAGTCAAGGAAATCTCTTATGTCCAGGTCAACACTGTGATGAATGATTTTGTGCAGCATGACTAAGCTGCTGTACCGCCTTCTCTGCTGTAGTTTGAGCTTTTTTAGCATTGTTGTAACAGAACTGGTCCTACTATAATCTTGAATGATAGTACGCACCGCCGTGCGCTGGACAGCCTCAATTTTGTCGATGTGTTTCTTTGTATGCGGAGCCCATACAGAGCTACAATACTCAAGGTGGGGTCGAACCAGACGCTTGAAAGCCCTGGGCTGGGCTGGAGCATCACTCGGGTTTCTAGCAAGGAAGCAGATGACACCATTTACTTCTGCTGTGACAGTATCTACATGTTGATTCCATTTCATGTCAGGTGAAAGGATAACACCAAGGTATTTATGATGGTTTGTTTCTGATAGCTTATTATCAGACAGTGAATAACTGTAATAAGTTGCCGACTGTTTTCTTGTGAACCGAATGATGCTACATTTCTCAGGTTTAAAGTTCATCTGCCAGGTCCTTACCCATTTTTCAAGCTTATGGAGGTCTTTGTGGAGGGCAAGGCAGTCGTTTCTACCTTTAATGGGACGATAGATTGAGCAATCATCTGCAAACAGGCAAAATTTGGAAGAGATGCCATCTGGAAGGTTGCTTATGTAACACAGGAAAAGGAGCGGCCCCAGCACTGTGCCCTGTAGAACACCTGAGGCTACATGGACTGGTTTGGACGATTTACTCTAAACAACAACAGTTTGTTCACGTTTTGTGAGAAAATCTGATATCCAGGAGAGCAATGAGCCACGCAGACCATAAAATTTCTTCTTGTGGAGCAAGCGTCTGTGGGGAACCGTATCAACTGCTTTTGCAAAATGACGGCATCCACTTGCTTGACTTTGTCTGCACCGCTAAAAATGTAATGAATGGCAAGATAATAGTTGGGTTTCGCAGGAGCGACGCGACCTGAAACCGTGCTGGGGGTCGCTCAGGATATTAAATCTGTCAAGATGATTCATAACATGACGGTAAATGATGTGTTCCAATAACTTGCAGATCACTGATGTGAGTGAAACTGGTCTGCAGTTGGCTGGGTCTGTCCTGCTACCCTTTTATATAATGCAGATACACTGGCACATCACCTGTCATTTGGAAGCTTCCTGGTTTTGATGCTTTGTGTAAACATGATCTGAAGCATCGGAGCAATCTCTTCTGCACACATTTTCAGCACATGGGGGCTGATTCCATCTGGTCAAGGGGCTTTATTGACATTGAGTTCTTTTAGAAGCTTTGTAATACCATGCAAAATAATTGTGAGATTTGGCACTTAATTGTGAGATTTGGCGGAATAGACTCTTCCCCAAGAGATGGGATATGAGAGGTGTTTTCTGATAGTGTTTACTAAGTACCTCGGCTTTGCTGGATGCATCGCTCACCAACGCACCTTGGCTCCAAAGTGCCGTGATACTACATGTGCCCCGTCTGCGATGTATTATGAAGGACCAAAACTTCTTGACATTTGTCTGTAGTGACTCAAAGATAGTGGACGAGAGATACTCTTGTTCAGCCTTCCGTAAGTCAAATTGGACGAGTGCTTTGTATTGTTTCCATAGTAGATCGGTGTTGAATGATTTTGCAGCATAGAAGGCCCTATTCTTCTTTCGTATCAGTCGTTTGAGTGATCTGGTTAGCCAAGGAAGATTGAATCTTGAAGACTTCAGCGAAGAGGGCACATGTTCATCAACTGAATCTCATAGACCCCTCACAAAAGTCTGCCCGCTTTCATCGATTGATTTTTGGGAGCAATTATTCTCAAACCTGGTTCTTAACTGGTTCAAGCTATCCTTTAGGACGTCCCTGTCTGCTTTGTGCCCCATTGATAAATCTGCCTTCTCTCACACCTCTGAATAAAAATTCTAGCTTCAGCATCTGCGATGACTTTGAAATGATCTGAAATACCAGGCTCGATCTTGAGGGGATGGAAGCAGCATGGATTTGAAACACAAAACAGGTTGAGGATATTCTGCACATTATGTGACTTACAGTCGCTTTGCCCATATCTCTACTGATTAAAAAAGAGAGAGAGAGAGAAAGGAACGAAACAGAAACAACTCCGTGATTGGGAAACAGATTTACCATATCCCGCACCAGCGCCCGTATACGTACCCCAGATGGTGCACCATATGCATGTGCTGCATTGCCTAGCCTCGCACCACGCTGCTGCTGGTGTCGGTAACTTAGCCCATTTACCACTTTGCTCATTTGCCACTTCGCCCATTTATCACTTCGCCCACGGTTTTGTCAAAATTACATAGAGAGGAAGACATATAAAAACACCCCATCCACTCTGAAAGACAGGAAAGACAAAAAGGTCAAATAGCAATACCGAAATACAGCGAATGTATTTATTAATTAATTAAATGTGTTTTCTTTTATGTTTACTGATGCTAAGCTGAAAGTGGGCACTTACTGCGTACATCGCGAGAACAGCCTGCAGTGGCGGTTCCGAATTTTTGTAAAACGAACATAAAATTATCACAAACTTCAGAAATTTTTCAGTGAGTTCACCGAAAAGAGTCGTCTTCATCCATCAAGGAATTTTCCCTTTCTTCATGAGGTCTCGGTACACGCTGTTGGAAAACTTAGGAATGTTACAACAGAAACTATGCTTTTGAATTTTGTGTATGTGTGTCAGACTTGGGATCCTCCGTGACGTCTCCGTTTATGCTTATGATAATTATGAAGTCTGCGCGGCTATACTTTTTTTGCACCCTTTTGTGTCCACCTATTACTGAGAGTTGAGAAGTTCTGACGTGACGAATCTGCCAACCGTTTGTACACACCGTTTTTAGGCGAATTAGCTCATTTACCAAAAAAGGGAGCAGCCAATCAAACTGCCAGACTTGTTTTTATATCGTTCATACCTCCATTCATACCTCCTTGAATATACTGACTTATATGACGCAAGATATGGAAAAGGAGACACCCCCCTTGCGTTGTGTTGGTCATTGTTTCACTGAAATCTGAGAATTCTCTTCAGACATCTAGGGGGACGTGTTAGGTAACAATAGTCTAGAGCGTGTATAGCGATTGGGCATGTTGAATGGGGGTGTACCCTTCGCTCTCATTTCTTGCTGGATAAAGATACTGACTGGTGAACGTTGACGCCAGATTTCGTGGCAAGGCTATCAAATGAGGGCGCCCTACAAGAAGCTATGCGAGCGGTCCATCGAGTGCGCGCGACGACTATGCATTCAGTTGCGGACATTGAGGGGTGGCTGACTGGGGAAGAGCAACGGCAGTCCAACTTGATTCAAAATACAGGGGAGTCAAGTCACAATGTAACGCAACACACACACACCCCTGCCTTAAGACATCTATTTACAATCTGCGGTAACTGCCAACGCACTCTGTCATGTTCACCTCTCAAGGTACGGTCGACAGTGGCGGATCCAGGATTTTCTTGGGGGGGGTTAACTACAGCAGTAATGGTAAAATGCTTCCCTTCTTTTTCCTCTTCATCCCTCTTTTCCTTCATATTCATGTATTCATTGGTGAAAAGGGGGCGTGCCCCCCACGCCACCCCTGGATCCGCCCCTGGTCGACCTGTCTTAACAAATGACTTGCTTAGCAGTGGAGTTGTCCCCAGCGGCGTTCTCTCAAAGGTCGAGTTGTCCGGAGTCGAGAGGGTAAACTGTCACGGTCAACTTGACATCCCTCACACGCGGTTTGGTCGGCTCGTACGCCGACCAACTTGCGCAAATACCCGGTCATCTCAGGGACATCAACACAAACTATAGCAACTGTACTATGCCAGAACTAGAATCTTAATTTAGCAATAGTTTCTTCCCCAAAACAATCAAATATTGGATCAGTCTCTCATCTACTGTTATTGAAACATCTCATTTGGCTTTGTTCATATTTTCTTCAGGAAATCTAATTAAATCGTTTTTTACTATAAAAAGAGACCGGGTTAGATACGGCAATCTCGTGTGCACAGGAAAAAACACTATAAAGTCTTTTTACAGAGTGCTAAAAATAACGCTTTATAACTAATAATAACTAATAGCAAAACATTTAATAGGATTTTTGGAAGAAAAAACTGAACAAAGACAAGAAAACCTGAGAGAAAATGACAAAAATCGCACCCATGTATATTTTCAATGGCCCACTCACACTTCTTGTCCCACTTCATTTTGTGCGCATGCGTGCAAATTGTGGGCATTAGTGAAAGGTCTATGTTAACACCATAGCTCTATGATAAGACGACCCTGGTCCAAAATGAACTGCATATTCATATTTTTTCACTGGTTGCTACTTAGCAAGTGTGTGGAAGATCAGACTGGTACTTGCACTTTCAGAATGTATTTTGCGTTCAAAAGCACACAGGCGCCAGCAAAAAAAATAGAGCGAATGCTTTCGTGTAGTAACTGGTACGTAAGCGCGATAGAGACGGCGGAAATATGAATTTGACTGATGAGTAAAGAAGTGCGAGACATTCACGATGAAGTGCATGATACCTGGCAGTAACATCAAAGGTATGCAAATATTTGAACAGTCTAAGAGAGGGCTACCAATCCTTATTGTAGTAAGTGGCAATCGTTTTGGTATGTTTAGGACGCCTGTACCCATGTAGCCCCACCAGTGTGACACGGACTCTCACTCCTGAACCGTCCTTAGCCACACATCCGTATACGCAATTTCGTGTCGGCGTATTGAACATTTCGGCGCACCCACTTATCATCGTGGGCGCAATTTCTCTTGCACACGAACATGATTCTTGACCTTTCCGCTTTCTAAAAACCATTTATTGAATGGTTTTTAGAAAGGGGCTAGTACCCATGTAGACCCAGAAACAGGGCCCAACAAATACTCCTCCGTCGTATAGTACTGGGACCTGTCCCGATTAATAGGAATTTCTTTCGAAAATTTTATCCGGGACACCCCAGGGCGTAACAAAACATCCACTTAATCTTATGAGCTGAAATTGCACCGGTATGTTCACTACTTATGCTGTAAAAAACCACTACACTGTAGGTTGCTAATTGTAGAAAACTCGCCTTTTCCTCATTTAGAGGAAAAAATGTTGCCTTTTTTGCCATTTTCCCACTCAGTACGAATTTTCGCCTGACTTCTACATTACACAGACACTTTTGCATGGTCAAATAATGGTACCCTGTACGAGAGCCAGACTTCATCACCTACGTATCTCGTTCAGATCTGTGAGAGTACCTGTCGATCAAAGTACTCGTAGAAAATTACAGCTGTTTTGTGTCGCAGCTAATACGCAATGCCCTTGGCTGGTTCCCTGTCCAGTCACACACTGTTTGCTGCAAATCATTGGTAGCGCGGCTTGCTCTCTGTAAAGTGACACGAAAGTGACAAAACTGCCATCGCTTTTGTGCAAGTGGGGCAAACTTCGTCTGGAGTGGGAAAATGGCAAAAAACACAACATTTTTTCCTCCAAATGAGGAAAAGGCGAGTTTTCTACAATCGGCAACCTAGGGGATTTTTTACAGCTTAAGTACTGAACATACCAGTGCAATTTCAGCTCATAAAATTAAGCGGATGTTTAGTTATGCCCCCAGATGTCCTGGATAAAGTTTCCGAAAGAAATTCCTATTAATCAGGACAGGGCCCAGTATACGACGGAGGAGTATTCGTTGGGCCCTGTTTGCGGGTCTAGTAGTACCCATGGTACTGTGTGTAGGCCTAAGCCTACTTATCACACAACTCCCAAATTTTTAGTTCTGAAACTGCTGTTGATTGAGGCATAGTGCCTGAATTTGCTTTCGTACAGTCTGGCTACAATCCTGGACAAAATTGTTGGGACACACACGTGTCAATATAGCCCCACTAGTGTGGCACGGCCCCTCACCCAGCATGTGTCCAGCTCCATCCACACATCGGTATACGCAATTTCGTGTCTGCATGGTTAAATTTTCAGCGTACCCTCTTATAATCGTAGGCGCAATTTTTTTGGCACACACAAATTATCCTTAGTCTCTCCACTTTCTAATAACCATTTATTGACTGATTTCACTCTTGTTATTCTGGTATTTTCCAGTCTTTTTGCCTTTACCCATTCAATCTCTCGGTCGCACTCTCACACGCCATCTTTAAATAAAAATGAGTCTGCTGAACTTTATACGTCACTTGACCCTGGCCTGCAGACGGCTGTTCCATGTCAACAAATATGTTATATACAACTGAAGTCTCGCGGACGGAGCGATTGTGCAGGTAAGTTTATTTTTTGGTAGAGTTCCTGACATAGAACAGCCTTTTGTGGGCCGGGTCAAGTAAGGTATAAAGTTCAACGGACTCATTTTAATTTAAAGATGACGTGTGAGAGTGAATGGGTAAAGGCAAAAAGACTGGAAAATACTAGAATAACATGAGTAAAATCATTCAATAAATAGTCATTAGACAGCAGAGAATCTAAAGATCATTTGTATGTGCGAAAAAAATTGGGCCTACGATTATAAGAGGTGCACCGAAGATTTCACCACGCCGACACAAAATTGCATATACGCATGAGTGGCTAAGGACAGAGTGGTAGCAAGGGTCCGTGCCACACTAGTGGGGCTAGTGTCAAAAGCCATACCAGGTCCCCACTCCCCTGGTCAACGTCATCTCGAGCTGGAGTGCAAACTGCGCAATCAGACCTAGCTCTGAGTGGAGTGTTAGTATTTCTCTTTTTTGATTTTGGACAGGATAGAAGAGATAATTCAGACCCAACATTTAGAGGGATCCGGGGGTGGGCATGGTGGGGGCCTGTTGGTCGGGGGCCCAATGAGATTTGGCCAGGATTGCCCGGGGTGGTTCATGTGAAGGCCCTGTGTGCACATACCATTCTGTTTTGCATGTGCTTTCTGGCATTTTTCTTGGAAAACATTAAATGGCAGCCGGTGATTGATTAGAAGAAGGTATAGTTTTGACAAATCTACAAGTAAAAGAAAACGGAAGTTAGGCCTAGAGCCTACAGTGTAAATATCAATTTTGTATTGTGTGTATATTATCACAACCTTCTTGTGCATGTAGGAGTTCATCGTATATAATGCACCATTGCATATTGGCCTATAGTTGTCCAAAATTGATGTGATTTTTTTAACTTGAAAAACCGATTCTGGTACAGAAACAACTTACATACATGTACATGTACAATCCTGTTGGATTTTTCTTAGTCATTCCGTCATTGGCTAAAAAAAATGCAAGGATAATCCATCAAAAACCTAAAAAGACAGAAAGTGAGAGACTTATTTTCTTTAATGGTGGCTCAACATTGTTATTGTGTCATGTAGGCCCTACATGTAAGATGGGTTGATCCATTATTACAAATTTTTATCCCCTGAACTTTTTTACCCCAATCTTAAATGCAGCAACAACTTTGACATTCATGTTAATGTTTAAATTGGTGTTTGCCAAAGGAATAATAAATATGCAGGTATCCCAAATTTCATTTTTTTGGTGGACTCATTCTGTTATTGATGTCTGAAACAGTAGTCAAAAATGTCTGTTTTCTGAGTACTAATTCCCCGAGAGTTATAACCATATCATTAGACCTGAACTACGTGTATTTCATTCAAAATTGAAGTTAGAAATTCTAAATATCCCTTGCAAAATTCTTGACTGGACGTTGCTGCAAGGCATCATTATCCGTTGTGCCAGTGCCGTGCAAGCGTAAAATTAGGGTTGTTCTATAAGATGTTTTTCTAAGGCTATCTTGAATCCTGATGATGATGGTTGATGAACAAGGTCAGTAGGGAGCTTGTTCCAGTCTACAATCATTTTTGGAAAAAAGCTTTGTTGATATGCCTATATACATGTATGGCACTGCAAAGATACATAGCATTGATCATGTCGACCTCTCTGGGATCTTTCCACTGATTTGTTCATTTTGGGGGTAAATCTTTGTTTTTCCACATGTTAAATTTATGGGTGTGTATACATGTATATAAGTCTGTGTTTTGCATTAGAAGTCTTAAACGTACATGTAAAATAAGTGTGTTAGTTACAGGAAAGCAGAGTTCGCTTTTTTTTAGTCCACTTTGGAACGGTTAGATCATGTGGCAATGTGGCACGGACCACCATGTTTGGCTCTTTTAGATACAGAGACATCAGGCCAAGTTGTCTACAGGAAATAGAACTCGAGCAACGTCTTCACGGAACGTTACTCATTCTGCACTATCTTTTGTAGTCGGAACAACCACATGACCTAGAAGGCCTTTGGGAAAGAATGGAGCTGATGAAATACATTTGAACAGAAATGGCAGTTAAAGAGGCAGAAATATGAAACACAGAATAACGCAAAATGAGGGCAACGGTGCACCTCTGACGGTGTCTCGGTCGGATGGGCATCGTGAGTGGGCTAGTCTACCTCTTCTCCGTCTGTCAGACTGTCGTTACAAATCAGGGTGACCTAAGAAATGGCTTCCTCTGCTACAGTAAAACCAAAAGCTATGTCTCTGCTTCAGATGATAAAGGTGGCCATTGCATGCCTCGGAGGCAAGGGCGGAACTTCGTCTCAAGCCATCAAGAAGTATCTCCGAGAAAACTTTGATGTGGTAATCGAGAAGAAGGCCAGCAGCAGCCAGAAGGGGACTTTGGTGCTTGCCCTTCCCGTTCCTATGGCATCTTAACACTTGTATGCTAGTCACCGCCTGGTCTGGGATTGTCGAGGAGTACCTGGTCCTCAGCCGCATTATCGTCCAGTGTCACCCAAACACCAGCCATTATGTAGCACCAAGCATGCTAGCCACCTTGTGACACCAAGTGTGTCAGCCAGCCAGCCTGTGACATCAAGTGCCAGCCATCTTGTGACACCAAGTGTGCCAGCCAGTCAGCCTGTGACATCAAGTGCCAGCCATCTTGCGACACCAAATCCGCAAGTACCCATACAATCCTTTGAACTCTTTTCCAGAGAAAATGCCGAGCTGAGTTCTCACCGGAACACCACCTCACGACAACGGTCCGTTGACGTTGCCAGCTGCATATCTACTGAGAACTATTATTTATCCTTGATGAACAGCAGGGCGATATATCTGGGTTTTGTGCCGTAGTCAGATACTGACACATACATGATTTTTCCCACTTTGGTTATACAGTCACCGGTGACATGACAATACTATTTTAATGTGTAATACGGTTGCAATAAAGGAAGTCTCAACTGTGCACAGGATAAGTGATGTTGACAATTGATTGAAAAGGAGTTGGTTATTTAAATCAGTTCCTGCAATTCTGGGTGCACCCAGGGTTACATTTCTCTTTTAGGTCAGGTAAATTTTTAGCAGCTATAAATTGATACACTAGCAAATACTTTCCAATACGCTTTTTCCGAGTTGGATTTTTGAAGAAGTAACTGACCAAAAAAATATTACAAATTCCAAAATTTTGGCAAGTTATTTATCCTATCCAAGGGTTCCAGAAGCATGCCATCAGGGGTCAACTTTCAGGCTCTATTGATCCAGCTAGTTTTGACATCTACACTACAACTGCAGAGTTGCCAAGGTTTCACATAAAAATAATAAGAAGGACGATGTTAACAACACCAACTGACAATGTCACTCATCTAAGTCTCACAGGAATCCACACTAACAACACCAAAACTCATCTAAAATACAGACGCTTTTTTGAGAGACTGTGATTAAAAAGTTGCAGTTGACTCAGAAGAGCTTTAAGAATGATCTAAGACTAAAAATATAGAAAAATTTATAAAAAACAGAGTGTGACTAAAAACACGTCGGCACGGCACAGCACCCAAAAAGTTTTCAGTACAAAAGCCCTTATTTTGACTCCAAAAAATTGGCACTTTCGCAGTTGAAAATGTGCCTTAGACACCTTTGACCATTTTGGAATTGACATTTTAGAACTCAGCAGTGGATAACTAAGGGCAGGGCAGCGTAAAGAGATAGAGGGAAGGTAAGGCCCCCCCAAAAAAAATTCTACTTCAGATACATGCCTCTCAATAAATTTTTTTTGGGGGGGTCAGTTTTTTTGTGCTGAGTGAATGGCATGAATTGGGACAAAAGCTACCAGAAACTGCCTTAAAAGGGATAACTTGCCTCTACAGTCAACAATTCTTAAGAATTACATGTATGGACAATTTACACTCCTTGTACTACAAGCATCACGTTTGGAGGACACTGCCGCCACCAAAATCGAGAAAAACCCTACAAAAATATAACC
>NW_019091658.1:187657-217871 GCF_001949145.1 Acanthaster planci
GTTTGTAAAATTTAAACCATCTGATTCTGACCTGTAAGTCCTCTGAATATAACTTTAAAGCTGCCCGCAACGCCCATCGGATACATTCTTGATCTTTATTTTGGACGTTTATGATTGCTTTTTTGTCTAACAGTTTCTTAGGCAACGGAATGTAAGAAGAACCCACTGGATTATATTTAACCACGTTGATGTAGAAAGCGACAACTTTGTCAAAGATCCAACTCGAGCCTTTTTGTGTATGAGCCTCCACCTCTTTTATTTGTTTTTCCCTCTGTTCAGTTAGTGCGTTTTTAACGTCGGCTTTATTTGCGACTGCATCGTTGTTGCTCGGAAAGGGGAATACGCCAAATTCAACTTTCTCAGGTTTTTCCAATCTAAATTGAATTTTGATATTTGTTTGCAATTTGTATGAACCAATTTCTTTTAGTTCTTCCAAAGCTTTTTTCTCGATGAAAGTTTTGTAAAAATCAAAAAAGTGTATCAAATCGTATTCAAAGAAACGGGGTATCAATTCCCAATTGTGAAAATTACCCTGAAAGCACCTAGCGTTTCTAATGTCGACTTCCGCAATTTCCTCGGGCTGAGTGTAAGCTTTAATCGCTTCAATAAAGTCCTGTTTGACATATCTGTCTTTGTTTGCAAAGGGAATATTATATTTTTGAACCGTTTTCAACAGCTGCCGATATGACTGACGCGGGAGGTACCTAAATTGTTTTTGATCTGCCCGTATAGCTTCAATGAGCTACGGGTTTTGGTTGTTTTTGGTGCCGGTAATGGAATGTTATACCGCTTGACGAAATCTTCTAAAAACGCCTTCTTAATTCGATTAAAGTTCGTTAGTAGAGGTCGGTGTTGTGGGTTGCTCATGTCTCTATTTATATGTACGTCTCTAAAATTTTTATCATTTTTTCTGACGACTTGACTTGACATGTTTTTTGTATATTGTTTTTATATATAGGTCATTTATTTAAGGCGGTTGTAAACATAGCGTGTTTTGCTTTGAACAGAGCCATGCTTTAAGTAGAGGTCACGAGTTCAGGTCGACAGGAAGTCCCTTTTTTTTGTTTGTGAGTAATTGCTGGTGCAATCGGCGCTAGTCACGAGTTGTTTACAGGAAAAGTGCGCCGGGGTCAAAAGGTGAGTGTAAATCCCCGGTGAGTGTGGTGGGTGAAAGGGGAGTTTTGGCTCAGAATGTATATATTCGCGTGGCACCTCAGAGCCGGATTTTTTGGGTCGATGAGGTACCGGGGGAAATCCAGAATTCCAGATTTTTAGGGGATTCCCCCAATTTTTTGAGTCGATGTACTACCCAGGGGTTTTTGCTGAAAACGGTGAAAAGGGGTGTTTGGTCCAGAATCGGCATTTTCCTACTACTTAACTGACGTGCATGACTGTTATTGGATGCTCAGGACACACATTAAAAAAATACTTGCTGAAAAAAATCATTTAGGCTAGTTTACTTTTCCCCAAACATTTGTTTGGCTGCCACAACTATCACATTATCCAGGTACTAAGTTAGTAAAGTATGAGTGTGGGGCTTGCAAGGTTACAGCATTCAGCGGGGTCATCGACGGAGAGAGCATTATGGACAGTCAGTGGAGCCCCATGCTCGACTTAACGACAGCCCACCACACGCAGCGGCTGATGCTTTCATGACCTGGGCGGGTGTCAGCTTCAACTTCGCTGGGCATGGTAGCTGTGGCTTGATCTTGATGTTTCTTATCTCCGATGAAAACAAATTAGCCGAGAGTCTCATATTTTCACAAAACAAGCAGCATTTGCTCCAAACCAGAGAATTCTCTGACTCTTCAAGACACTGTTCACATTGCGTCACATGTAATTTGAGGTCGAAATGGTGCCAAAATCATGATATTCATAGGTGAATTTTCCTGGCTAAAGAAAAATTTAGCTGTCTTCTGATGATAAAAACAATGAAGAATATACCTTCGTTCACCAAATTTAAGACAGTAGATTTTGTTTTTGAAATCCCGTTTTAATATAATATTCATTTTTCCAAGATATACTTTACATTTTGTTCAGTAATGTGTCAAACATTTGAACGTTCAAAATTCATTTTGCAAAGGAATATTTTAATCATTTAAAAAAATTTATTATTTGATGAAGCAATCTAAGCAAATGGGGTGACTAGAAACTGTCAGCTGTGATGTCGTCACTGGAAGGAGACAATGTATTTGAAGTCGCCTGAGTTTATCCCTGAGGGATTAAAAATTAATATTCATAAAGTGATAATGAGAGCCGAGATTTTCAATTTTTTTCGCTTATGCGCAAACTCATGTTCCCGTGTGGCCAATCGTGTGTTCTTTGCGCATGTGTTTTCACCACTACGACAGCGAAACGCAAAGGAAACTTGTGAAAATAACAGAAGTTTCTTTTTCAAAGCGCATGTAAACAGGAAAACATACAAATAAAAACGTTGTAACGTGAAAAAAGGTTGTTCAGAGGTGGTTTGTAAAGACAGCAGGAATTATTTTTTTTCTTTTATTTTGTAACTTGCCAATAAAAAATTAGGGCCACGCGAAAAATAAGGGTCGGTTTGGAAACCAGAGGCAGATGTTTTGTGGAGGGCCTAATGACATACAGGGTGAAGGAAAATATACAAATTTTGGAAAAGTTACATTTGTTATTAAACATTTTCAAAACGTACAGAACCTTGCCAAATTTTTCACTCTGTTTGCATAAAAGTAATCCTCAGGTCATAAGTTATTGATTTCCTCCACTATTGCCATTTCCCAGCAGTTCGGTCTTTTGTTCTGCGTACGGTCTTTTGTTACAAGACCCAACTCTTTTGTCCAATATTGGGCAGCCTGGCACTGCATATAAAGAAAACATATCCAAAACAGGGCTCCCTGGCAGCAAGTGGGAAAAAGGGACCTGGGGTGGGGGCCTAATGAGATTTGGCCAGGAGTAGATTCATTGAAATTTGGTTACATTGTAAACTTGAATTTGGTGTAGGTTTAAACCCTGTGGCATATTGCAATCTGGAGATATACTGAGTTTTGCATAATTATATCATACACTGTCAAGGCGTAATGCTGGGGGATTTTCTACCCCAAAACTGACAAAGAGCCAAACAAAAGACAAACAAAATGGACACAAAATGTTCGCTTTTCATCTTCATTCATCAATAATATTTCTGGAAATAAACTATGAAAGCAGTGATATAATAGAAGCGGATAAACCAAGAAGTAAAAATCATGTTGTTAATATTTTTTCACCCTCTCCACATAGAACAGCCCTTGGCGTGAAAAAGCACACCATCCCTTGTTCACAGGGTGGGTCACATACATGCATGTGCACCAAAGTATAAACCTTTTCATATGCATACTGTTTTAGGCATCTTTAGACAGTTTATAAGATATATTGGGAAGTAGCCTACAATATCAAATATCTATATCTTATACACAATGCGAAACTGGAATTTGCGGGGGGAATGAACCAGAATTTCTCCCTAGGATGGGGGGCTCTCAGCATCCCCCCATTGTAACAATGGATTTGAATTAGTAATCAGTAATAATAGCTACCACGTTTCACTTTTCTTCTTTAATGCAAATCTATCAAACAAGTACCACAGGTAAGATGAAAAAACTATATCAAGGTACCTGTAAGGATATTCTGTCGTATTTGTCTGAAATAAGGATTTCTGTGAATGTCGCCATGTCATTTTGTGGGTCAAATAAATAGTTTTGGCAAAATTTTTTACTGCAGATTCAAAGTTAAATATTAAGGTACAAAGATTCCACAAACCACATTTTCATTCTTTACACAAGTACCCCCATGGTATTTTCAAGGTCAAAAACGACGGTCCCACAACGATTAAAAAATATAGCATATCAGGAACAGCGCCACCAATGTCTAGGTCCAATGGTCCAGCAAACATGAGCCCTAATACTAGCATATGGGACCATTTACGTACTAGTATAATGACACATTCGCTGTCTGTGGGCTTACTAAGCCAATCACATCTGCAAAATGCTGGGATAGTACAAGTCTTGGTTCCAAGACCTTGTTTATTCCGCGACGCGAATCATCACCAGATGAATTGCTATCACAGGAAGCAGCTGATATGCCTCAAAAAAGGGAGCTGTCACAGGGAATTGCATATCAGATCGCAGCTCCAGGAAAGACATCTTGGACCTAAGACTAGGGTGTTCCGGAGAATGGTTACTTGGAAGTTGCTAGTGGACCTGAAAATTCTGACGATCTTTGTGGCATATAGAAAAACAGGGTATGGGAATAATTAAGTTTGGAAAGTAGACTTCACCATGCACGTCATGCGTGCAGTACTGATGTAACCCCTTCCCAAAAGAGGTCTTGGTTATAATTTCAAATGTTATTTCTTGATGACTATGTTTTCCTTTTGCATACTTAAATTGTTCTTTCCTGAGCTTTCGACTTTTCTACTGGTAAGCAGTGTTCCAGTGGTTAACCTTTGATCTATTGCCTATTCCTTTTGTCAAAAAGCCTGCTCTTTGTTCAGTTTGTCTTTAATGTTCCTGCTTTCTTAGGAGATCGCAGAATGCTCTTTGTATCCACTGCCTTTAATCTTTGACTAGTACACTAGTGTGTACACTCCCAGTAAATTTTATAGGAGATCAGCAGGATGTTGAGACACTTAATCCCTAGTTGTTGTTGTTCACACCTTACTCCAAGCTGTGAAAGCCATAAACTTCTGCTGAGTGCTCATCTGCTTAGATACTAGATGACCAATAAGTATTGGAGTCATGTGTGACATTTTTTAAGTTGTCCAATAAGAGCCTGAGCCAGTCATGTGGCAAGAGCATGTTCTGGGTGGCAGTTTGCCCCAGAGTTTTGGCAAGCCTGGAGTTCCAAACTTTGCCATCATACTGACTACATGCCTGCCAAATTTTTTCTGCGCTCTGCACTATTTTCCTTTGGACTGGAGGACCTCCAAATCCAAGTCTTCCCCTTATGTTCACGAGTGTTGGCTCTCTATCTTAGGTAAGTTTGAGTTCCTACTTATATCATTTTATACTATTGTGTATCTTTTATGGGGTTCAGTCGTTGCATTTTTCACTGTGACTCATGTAAATTGTAAAAAGAAGTGTACCGATTGATTTTATAAAGTTTGGACTTTGGGATATTTTGAGAAGTCCAAGCAAATTTATGATGTTGAAGGTTTTGGTACATATATCTCGTAATTTCCACTAGCCAGTAATGTTCTGAGACGAGATCCAAAAGAGGTGTTTCCTCAGAAAGCTTTGCTTTTACATTTAGCTTAAGGCGTGTTTAGCGAATTATTTGAGGTGGTTTGAGTGTGCTTTTCAACCACTTTGACTTATAAATTTAGTGGAGGCTGGGAATAAGTTGTGTTCTTCACTGCATTGAAAAATATGAGCAGATTTTGAATATATGTGTAAGTCAGGACTTATCACCCATCATATCCATGGTGTAAGTGGCAGACTGACTGTAGTCCTACAGTTTGGACTGATGCTTTTGTGATGCTTTTCGATCACTATGGTTTATTTGAACAGGGTTTTGTGATACAGATTCTGATTTGCGTTGAATTCATCTGGAGTTAGAGATATGAATTGTCTCTGGGTCAAGCTGTAGACTTTGTTTTCATATATACCTATATATAAAACCAGTCTGATTAAGAGTTGGAGTTTTCACCAATTGATTCCTACCTCATGATATGTGGGACTGAGAAATGTATTCTTAGAGTGATCCTGTTTAGTTTTAAGATTTGTTCCAAGTCAATGCCTCAAATGTATTTTCCCTTTACTTGTTAACTCACATGCAAGATGGTATTTTATTTTGAGGTTCATACACGATGTACAGCTACCAAAGCATGTAACCCACAAAAAGTCGGTTGCGTTGGTCTGACCTCGTAAATGTTTTTATATTAATAATGTGGCATGGACCACTAAGCTCTCTATCTTAGTTACTGAACTATATGTTCTGAAAGAGGGTCTGGATGGGAGTATCTGCAGTCCACCTGAAGAGCTGTCTCCTGGCATCCCAGCCACCAAGCTATTGAGACTTGCAGACATAGCACAAGTACACCAAGGCATCTACGGCACTAATCACCAGCATCATCCTTGCAAGATCTGGAATTATTCTTTTGCATTACATTTCTTCTGCTGAACTGTTGCTCTCCACTTTTTGTCACACAAACATGACGGCTACACAACATGACGGACTCCTGTTCTCCCATCTTGGAACGACTCGTCGCAACTCATCTCTACATCTACAACTTTGGCTCCATTTTTTTCCCGAGAGCTCAAAGTGTATTCTAACGTAACAGGATCCTGTATTTTCTGTATATCTCCTATTTTAACTTACATGTATGGCCATCTGAATTGGTGTTCTCTGGAGTCACTTCATGTTTCTCTTACTGATTGGCTTGTTTATTCCCTCCAATAAAGCAAAATCTCTTTTGTACATAAATCCTGAATTGTCTGAGGTCAAGAGTTTTTTTCAAAAGGGAGTTACATGTAGATTAATATGAAATTTGGTTCCTGCTATTTTGAAATGTGAACCACGTGTTACACTGATAGATGTCGTGACCAATGGTGAGTGTCTGCCATGTATGTGTGTACATTTTCGTGTACTGCACATATACTCTTGCATGTGTAAGCACATGTTGCTTGCTACTCTTCCCCTACTGTTAACTATCAGGTTTTGAAGAATCTATGAATTTGAAACTGGTGGTGACATACGTAGCTCTCATACAATCATGTCATCTGTGTCGAGTGAAATACAGTTTGGCTTCATAGAGTACCGAGAATTTGTACAAAATGAAATCAAATGCCACATTGCAGCTTGTTTTTTTTTGTTTTTTTTAATCAGAAGTACTCATACTCTTATAAGTGCTTGAAAACCAGTACTTGTATATGTACTCGGCTGGCAAAGTACTCAGACTTCCATTGTTCTTGGAAATCTAAGTACATGTACTCTGCAGTACTCAGAAAAAGTACTCGACTGCATCACTGCCAACTACAGCCTCAGTAATTTTCGAACTTACACACTGCTTGGCCACATCATATTATACATATTATAACCATGGGCTTACTCACAGAACTTTGAGGTTCATCATCTGCCATGAACAAACCCTGTACCCCTCAGTTCAGGGGGTAATACAGCTTTTGTTTTGAGCTGAGAAACCCAGCACATTCTCACTATTCATGACATCACTGAAGCTCTAGATGAGAAACAAACAGTTGATGTTATTATATTTGATTTCTCAAGAGCTTTCAACGAAGTCCCCCATCATGGACTAATCCACAAACTAATATATTATGAAATCAGAGGGTTATTTCATACTTGCCACGTGGATTAAGAACTCAACAGGTTCACGTACATATACATGTAAGTTAATGGCACAACTTTAATAGTGTGTCATCAGCAGATCCTTTTTTTTTTCATTTTAAACTTTTCCTTTCTAGAATTTTAATGTCGTTATTTTGGTGTGTGTGTACAGTAAAGTATTTCAGTATTGAGTTTCAGTTTTAAATTTTAGAGATTTGGTCTGAGTAACCATTATTCTGTAATTAAGAGAATTTCCTGGGCGCTATAAAATTGCAGACATTTTGAGTTCAAGTCATGGTTTGTTCACTTGAATTATGGATAAGAAGGGTCTAATGTAATGTACATGTAATTGCAAACACTCTGAAATCCTTTTGAATCATTACAGTTACCCAAGACTAAGATTTGTTGGTAATAATCCAGTATACAGTGCAAACATGAATTCAATTTGTCAAGTTGAGGTGTATTTAATTTGAGGTATTGCGTATTCATTTGAGCACATTCCAATATTGAAATTTGACTCAAAATTCCTGATGCATGTGCATTTGTCAGTTATCGTAGGAAGACCAGTGACCTACATGTACATGTACCCGGTACTTTGAAATGTTGAAAGCGAATTTGGGTGTTAGTTCTTGTTGAAACCACTGATTGTGTTTTGTATTTTGTAAAAATTTGAACAAGTGGTAAACACAGCATATTAAACCATGTTACTGGTTATACTCTCTTTTCTTTTTCAGTGTTTGGAAGAAGCATCCACTGTTTATCAAAGATTGGAGAAGACTTGTACATTGAACCTTTAGATCATGGGGTAAGATGCCAAGATTAATTTCAACAATAATGTATCATTACTAACATTTCATTTATCTGTGCCAATTCTGTAATCAGGGTACCTCCAATGTGTTCCAACTCAGAATTTCCTGAAAAAAAATCACTAAACAAAGGAAAAGAATGTTGTAACTAAAGATCTGTAATGTTTTTTCTTGTCATACATGTACACCAAGCTTTTAGAAGACGGATTTTTGTGCTACTCCTTGGCACCTACACATATAGTAGATTGTAAGAGAGTTGAAAGTTACAAGCACCATTTGTTCTTAATTCTTCTTTATATTATCAGCTGGCTCTCAGGACAGTGAACTCTTCCAGGTCAGCTTATGCCTGCTTTCTATTTGCTCCAAGTTTTTTTCTGTCATATATCAATGAGTCATGGAATGAGCAGAAGGCCAGCCAACAGGAAGAGGACAGCTTTAGATGCAGAATAACCATGAAGGTACGTGTACATGTACATGCAATACTGACACTGGAAGAAAAGTATCCCACACTCTTTAGGGAACACTGAAAACGAATGTACATGTATACTTGCAACAGGATTTTTGTTCACTGTATGCATCGTGTACATATTATCACAACAGTGACAGTGGACTTGGTGAAGTAGTAGGGCATTAATAGGTGATGACAGGCACATTTTGTTAACCAATAAATCACAAAGCATGTGGTATACTGCCATGGAATAAATACCTTCGTGCCACTTACCTCTCTTTGAACAGTGTACATAGTATGTGTACATTCAACTCAAGACCAACAATGTTCAACTGAATTAGTTCCACTGAGCAGTAAAGACCTTTTTAATCATCAGTAAATATTTTAGGCAATTTTCATGGGCCATGTATTACATGTGTTTACCAGTGCTTTGCCATTAATCACTACTCAGGACTTGTTTGAACCATTAGTCTTGAAGAAACAATAAGGGGAAGCTAGATAAGGCAGTGAAAAAAGTTGTGGAGTGTTTATACCAAAAAGTACATTGTACATGTATACACGTAAAGTACATGTATAAAATCCCTGCGACGCTGTGAATATTTACTCACACGGTTCGGGGAGCGGACTATTTCATTGAGTCTGTTTAATTTTTCAGGGTTGCAGAGTCCGTCCTAAAGGCCAGCCTAAAGGCATATTAATGCTTCAGTGGTTGTCCCCTAGCCTCTACAGCTCTTACAAACCACCAAAAACCACCAAAAGTACATCACAGTACCGTTGGGGGCCGTTTTCCCAGGCTATCCCGATTTGAGGGGGGCCCTCACCATGCGCCAGCCAAGCCATACCACCACCACAACACCCCCTCCAACAAAAATAACACTTCAAAGACAGCCGAAAGAGGCCTCTGACAAGTTCCAGACAGCTGTCACTGATAAAAAACATTCCACTGCCTGCCCCATGCACCGTTTTGTAAACAACCCATGAGATTGTATACAAGGGACCACTTAGCACACAGTCCTATGGGAATTGGCTGGAGGCTGGATCAAAGCCGGCTGGATTTTTTGCATTTAATCTGGCAGGGGAGGCCCTGGCTTTAAAATGACTAAACCAGGTTTTTCAGCATGTACAGGGGTAGGATATGATAAGTAGTCGTGGAATTCAGACTAAAAAAAAAACTAAATGTTAATTAGCTCTAATGTACTCGCCCAAAGAGGCCGCTCCCTCTTCCCAGGGTAAATGTACATGCAAATCAAGTATTATCCCTAATGGTCCTCAATCTTTCACCTGTTTGAGGACTGTTAGGGTTAATACTTTTACCTGCTACACCTTTCTGTCATTTCCATTGTAACATTGCAGTACTTCAATATTAGAGATTCATCAATCCTAATTTTGGATTTTTATAAAAAAAATAATAAAAGTCTCATATTTATCAGTTCCTAATCTGATACATTGGTTTTGATCACATGTATCACATTGATCTTCCTTCGTTCTCATTCTTTACCCTTTAGTCTTGCCTGTCGGTCTTTAAATCACTCTACACACTGGAGAAAACAGTCGATAAATGTCAGATTTATGTTGATCTGAAAGATTGCCGACTAGTCTTTCTTCTTCATTGCAAGCATGGTAGGTTCCTTTAAGTATGTTACCACAAGAACTAATTGAAAGAACTCACTTGATATCAAATTTGGCCTTTAGGTCACCAGTTTCAAGGCTTCAACGTAAAATAAATAAATTGAAAGTAATGAGAAGAAACAGTGAAGTACATTGTGGACATTTGAAGATGCTTGGTTGGAGCAAACATATTCCAAATGGGCTAAATGAATTGAAGGCGCAGCTTCAAAAGGTTAGCAGTTCTCAGACTTGAATGCAAGTCTGAGAACTGCATATGATCATACACATGGACACCCCTTCAACGGACAATAATCTGGAAATGCCTTTTTTGAGTTGTTAGAATTGAATTGGGGAGCCCACACCATACACAACAGGGAACCTCCTTCGTATGGGTAAAATTATTTGCTAGGGAGCAAAACCACACTTGCAAAATGATAAGGTTACAAAATCCCAACAATTGGCAATAAACACTCATGGCCACGGGTGACGCCTTTATGGATTTTTGTAAAAGGTTTTTGACTGTTTCTCTTCCCTTTCTCTTTCCTTTCTCTTCCCTTTGACTGTTTCTCTTCCCAGTTCCTGTAAGTTAGCTATGTATAGATTCGTTACAGTTACCTGGACTCGCATAAAAGCAACATGGTAACACACAAATGTTTGATATTTACAATATTTACACCTAAATTCATTTAGACCGGTGCCTTGCATGTTGTACAGATTAAGTGCGCCTTATAAGTGCTATATTATTATATACAATTCGGAATTTGCAACAAAATAACTGCTTTTGTGAATATTCCGAGTCACTTAAAAGTTGTCTCAAATGGCTCAATGCATGGTACGTGACCTGCGAATATTTAAATACCAGTAAATTATCCTGGAAGTTAGTAATATCTGAAAAGTTAAAAACTGACTGTTCAATATCCTCAATCAATTGGAAATACTCAGTTTAATTGATATCTGCAATTTCAGTTCATCAGTTCACATCGTATACATTTGTCAGTAATTTGTTCAACTTTTCCTTAATCTCAAATCTGTCTAAAATTCTCTGATTCAGTTTTTCAGTTCTCTAATTCAATGTTCAATCAACTGTCCAAATTGTTGTTGTTGGCGTCCGTCTGTCTCGGAAGATACTCATCTGTGCCTTGGTCAGTCCGTTGTACTTGCACAGTGCCTGCTGTAACTGTAGAGCCCCATGTGGGAGCGACAGGTCCTTTGGCATTTGCTGCAGGTGTAGTTGGTGGTAGTGGCAACAGGAGCTGACTGGAGCCTCTACCACCTGCGGATCCTCCTTTCTTCCCGCTGACTTTTTCTCCTCTTCTCAACTTGCAGGACCCCTGCCTTGACAGAAGATCGCCCGTTGGTGTGATCTCATGTCGTTGATTCTACATGTAGGTCCGTTGAGCAGACGCCGCATGCCTTCAGATAACGTTTGCAGACATCTTTGAAGCGGACGGTGGGCCTTCCAGTAGGCCGCGTCCCTGTGGTAAGCTCGCCATACAAAACATCCTTTGGAATGCATCCGTCGTCCATGCAGCAGACATGGCCCAACCAGCGCAACTGTCTCTGGGTCAGGATTGCAAACATACTTGGCACACCCACTTGAGACAGGATATCTTCATTTTTGACGTGATCCTGCCAAGTGATGCCCAGGAGTCGTCTAAGGCAGCGCATTTGAAAACCATATAGCGTGCATTCTTGGCAGGAGTGCACTGTCCAGGCTTCGCTCTCATAGAGAAGGGAACTCATAACACAGGCTTGGTACGCCTTCATCTTTGTACTGGTTGTCGGCATGGTGTTGCCCCATACTCTTTTTGTTAGGCAAGCCGTTGCAGTTGCTGCCTTTCCAATCCGGAAATTGAGCTCGGCGTCTAGGAAAAAGGTAGAGCCCAAGGTAAGTTAAGATGTAGACCACTTCCAAGGTGTGGTTGGCGATGGTGATTTTGGGAATGCTACTGACATCCTGGCCCATGATGTTGGTCTTTTTCAGGCTGATGGTGAGGCCGAACTTGAAGCATGCTTCCCCAAAGGGAGTGACGAGCCGCTGGAGTGCTTCCTCACTGTGGACAGTAAGGGCAGTATCGTCTGCATAGAGCAACTCCCTTATGAGCACTCTGCGCACCTTCGTCTTTGCTTTTAGGCAGGCCAAGTTGAAGAGGCTCCCATCATTCCTAGTGTGGAGGAAGATGCCATCTTTAGACTGTCGAAAGGCAAAGCGCAGCAGCAGGGAGAAGAACACGCCAAAAAGTGTTGGGGCCAGGACACACCCTTGCTTCACACCGTTCTTGATTTGGAAGGGGTCCGATGATGATCCATCAAACCAAACGGTGCCAGTCATGTCATCATAAAAGGATATGATCATCTTCAGGAACAGAACAGAACCAATCCTGTGTAGGAGGGTGTAGAGGCTTGTTCGGCTGACCAAGTTGAACGCCTTGGTAAGGTCAATGAAGGCAAGAAACAAAGGGCGTCTCTGTTCATGGCGCTTCTGTAACTGCCTGAGGGTGAAAACCATGTCAATTGTCGACCTTGCAGCTCTGAACCTGCATTGTGACTCTGGGTACACACGATCAGCAAGTAGTTGAAGCCTGTTGAGGACCACTCGGGCAAAGGCCTTTCCCACGATGCTGAGGGGGGAGATCCCGTGGTAGTTGTTGCAGTCACTGCGGTCGCCCTTGTTTTTGTAGACCGTGACGATCTTAGCATCACGTATGTCCTGCGGTATCTTGCCTTGCTCCCAGCATTGGAGCATGAGGTCGTACAAGTGGCTGAGGAGGGAACTCTCTCTGCCAGCCTTGATGATCTCCAGTGGGATTCCATCACTTCCTGGTGCTTTTTCACAGGCTAGCGATTCAATGGCCCTGCTGTGCTCTTTGATGGTGGGTGGTATATTGAGCTCCTCCATGGTGGCCAGGGGAGTGGTGTTCTCAATGGCTGTGTGGGTGACTGTTCTCTCTGGAGTACACTTCCTGGTAATGCTCTGCCCATCTCTCCATCTGCTTCCTGCGATCTGTGATGATGTTGCCTGAGGTGGGTTTAAGAGGAGTGATCTTGGATGTTAGCACAGTCCGCAGCGATTTGGATATCACGGCACAGGTTCAACCAGTAGTCGTTGGCACACTTGCGTGCAGTCCATTTGGCATTATTGCATGCTACTCTAAAGGTAACCAATGTTTTCTTGGAGGGCTGTCTCTCGAAACGTCGACTTATTCCCTGGTTTTTCTCAGAACCACACATACTCAAGAAAGAGATTGATCCATGGTGTAACCGCAATCGTTTTACTCATAGGGCTGTCTCTTGTAATCAAGGAGTGCGGCATGCTTGGCAGCGATGACAGGCTCTATCTCCTTGATCTTTGCCACAAAACAATCTTTTTTCTTCCTCACTCTCTTTCTGAAGATGACCGAGGCAGCCTCATAAATGGCATTGCGGATGTGGTTCCATTGCATTGTGGCGCTCTCTGTGGGGCTGTCCATAAGGGTGTCATCCGTGGCTTTGACGAAACGTTCATGCAGATCAGGAAATGATTTCCTAGTTGTGTTTATATGTGGGCAACCCTTTTGCTTGGAACGATGGATTCGTTTTGGTTAGAGACGCACCATGCTGCTGACCAAGGAGTGGTCGGTGTGGCAGTCAGCACTGTGGTAAGTGCTGGTGATAAGCATGTGGTTGAGAAGGGGTCTCCTGGTAATAACGAAATCTAGCTGGTGCCAGTGTTGGACCTAGGGTGCCTCTAGGACTCTGTGATGTGGTTTGGTAGGGAAGAATGTGTTGGTCATGCAGAAATCGTGGTAGGAGCAAAGCTCAAGTAGCCGCTTTTCGTTCTCATTGAGCTTGCCAATACCACAGTGTCCAATGTAATGTGGCCAGGAGCTGTGGTCAGGGCTAACTCGGGCATTGAAGTTTCCGAGCGGGAAGAGGGCTTCACTAGGGGAGATCTCTCTGATTTTGGCCTCAAGCTCTTCATAAAAAGCATCTTTAGCGTCAGCTGTGAAGCAGAGTGCGGGGGCATAGATGCTAAAGATGTTTGTAGGAACAGAGGAGGTCATGAAGCGGAGAAAGAGGATTCGTGCAGTCCCCCGAGATGGAGGTTTAACTGACGACAGGTGGGAGTTACGTACAGCAAACACGACCCTGAAGAGTCCGCGCTCATCTGGCTCCAGTCCTTGCCAGAAGAACTTGTAGTCCTTCTCCTTGAGACTACCAATGGAGGGGAGGTGTGTCTCCTGAAGCGCGGTGATGTCGATGTTGAGCTTCGACAGCTAGCGGTCAATGATGACGGTTTCCTGGCATTGTCAACTTACTGGAGGTCATCAGAACGGCTAGGGCACATTGTTCTGACATTTCAGGTGGCCAGCCGTAGGGCTGGTAGTTTCATCTTGCTTCATTGTTTGCTTGGTGCTGGGTTTGCAGTCTGCTTTTCGGATGTTTTGTCCTAATCTCCAAGCACCCATTGAAGCAGGCAGACTGTGGCGTGTCAACTCCTAATTGGCTGGGGGCTGCCCAGCTTGAGGCGGGCAGTAGTTGACCAATGAGATGCGATGATCCCTCCCACTGTCGGAGACAACCCGTAGCGCCCGAGCATACACCAGTTCACTCTGGGCTTATCACTCGTAACTGTTGTCTCCAATGTTGGTTCTGTTGCTTGGACAACGACACAGGAGTGACCTCTCCAGGGCGCGCGCGTCCACAAGCCAGTGGGTCCGCGCATAATGTCTCTGGGGCCCACTGCTGCTCTGAGATCCACAGCAGATTCAGCCAGGGGTCACAAGATGCCCTGTTACCCTGTGATGCCACGAGAAGTACATGCACATGTATGAATAGGTCCTATTATATTACGGCACAAGTACATGTACATATACTGTACATGTACAGCATAAAAGTACCTGACATGCACACATGTGAACGACGTGATGTCAACAAAGATCTCTCAGTTATGATAAATGAAACAAATGTATGTTGTGTGTTTAGAATAATAAAACTCAATCTTATACATGAAAATGCATTTGATGTACATGAGAGACAAAATGGGAATAAAAGCATCGTGACAGGGATTTTTAAAGACTGTCGATCGTAACGGATGAGAACGATACCAACGTAACAACAGCATACCTGCTTGAATTGAAGGCCCATCTACTGAAGCCCCATCCATGTAAGTAGTCTCTCCAACAAAAATTGTGTCTCGGAGAGACGTTTCTATGTTATTTTTCGTCTTTCTTTTTTCGATACTGGCTGCATAACCACCACTGATCAAGTCTTTGAGTTCACATTTTGCACCCATTCCTGCGGCGTGGTGCAGCCGTGATCTGGCATTGTGATTGGATAGCTATGCATTGCAAAATACACGTCACGCGAGCACAATTTCATTGGCGGGTGCGCTTGTTGTTTCACAGCGATATGACAAATTCAGTGTTGGGCGATCGGTCCTGTTGTGACATTTGAGCCTTGGGCTGTAGGCAATCTATGTTCATCCCTAAAACGAACGCATTTATTTTGGTTGTACACTGCCTAATTTTTCTCGGAATTGGGAATGATTTTTTCTGTGGGGTCGCAATTGTTCTGTTAATGGGCCACAGAGAGGTTAATTTACCAGACTGCGTTGGGGCATACTTTATTGGAATTGGGAAGGGAGTGCATTTTGTTCTGGCATTACAAGGGTTTAGATTTGTAATTTTGTTTTATTAAAAAATATATTTTATTGCCTTTTATCGCATATCTATCTCTTTTTTGAAAATGTGGCTCTGAAAAGAGCAGTGGGGTTTTATTTATCTGGAAGTTACAGCTTGAAGAAATCTGTTATCTTCTGCTGTGCAGGGGTTCAGATTTATAATTTTCTTTATTAAAAAATGTATTTTATTGTCTTGTTCTTAATTGGGAGCAGGGAAGGGTTCTTTCTTTTTTGGGGGGAAGGTTAAGGGGTTCTTGACCTTTATTTGACAGGAGCATATCTGTATTTTGAAAATGTGGTGGCTCTGAAAAGAGCCGTGGGGTTTTATTTATCTGGAACTTACAGCTTGAAGAAATCTGTTATCTTCCGCTGTGCAAACTTGTCTTGCTGCCAGTGGGACAGGTATTGGAGAACTCCTGCTGCATGGCCATAGACTTCATCATCCAATATCGAGCTGGTTGCAGAGGAAGTGTTGAACACGCTGCATCAGTGCCAGGCATTAACTGACATTTCTTGGCCCTTGATCCTCAGTGGTCGGTGACTCCTCTTCTCCCTCGTCTTCTGCTTCTCCTTCCGCCACTTTGCCAGATCTCTCAGCTGCCACAGTGTCGGCTATCTCATCATCTGTGGGCTCATCTCTGCTTTGAATACCGGCGTCAGACTGCAGCTACTGGTTAAAGGACTGGGGTAGCTGGATATGCTGGGCTAAACAACTGGGCTAAACAGCGGGCAATGCCATCGACCCTGACATTTCTCCATGCCAAGTCAGTCATCTCTATGGCTTCTTTCACGTTGACAGGTTTAGGAGTGGCACCTGAATCATAGCTCTGGAGAGGATGTTGGCATGGAGCAGCAGGAAACGGTAGTTGATTTTGAAGTTCATGATGACCCCCTAGTCCGTAGGCTGCAGGTGTGACGCGGTGTTTGGAGGAAGGAACTGCAGGGTGATGTGAGGATGTGCCACGCAGTTGCCGGTACTTTGTGCTTCTGTCTCGCAAAGTGACGTTCGAGACCATGCAGGCTGTTCGGTTAGCACGGTACGTCACCGGTAGTTGACGTTCTTGAAACATCTTGGGTTCTTGAACTTCCTGATGACTACCGGCTTGATCTTCTCAGATCCATCTATGTTGGCGCAGAGAAGGACAGTGAACTGCTCCTTACTTTGCTTGCCATCGTGGCATTGCTCGCCTTTGAACGCCATTGTCTTGTCGGGATTCAAATGGAAGAATAGCCCTGTTTCATCCGTGTTGAAGATGTCCTTGGGCAGGAATCCACAAAGAAGACTCAGGAGGCTCTTCTTGATCCAGTCGTTAACGAGGCCCTCATTGACACTCAGTCGTTAACGAGGCCCTCGTTGACACTGTTGCTCTCCCCGCACACCCGCTTAAACGTGATGCCGTGTCACTCCTTAAAACTGGAAAGCCAGCCAGAACTTGCAGAGAATGCCTCATGGCCCAAAAGCTTCGCTAACTGGTCCGCCGGAGAAGAGGGCCATTGATCGGTAAATTCTTGGAGCGGTTTCCTTGGAACCAGCGGAGAAGGGCCTCCTCTACATCCTCATAGGCTGCATTCTGGAATCGCTGTCTTGAGGGTTCAAACTTGGACAACTCGAATTTCGTCATGATGTCTTGCTTGTTCCTCAGGACTGTGGACAAGGTGCTTGGAACAATTCCAAACTCTCGTGGGGTATCAGCCTTCTTGCGTTGCTTTGATGATTTCCATCTTCGTAGTGAGGGACAGTCCCTTACGTTTAATCTTGATAGAGGTCATGTTGACACAGTGGGGGTACGATAATCGTTTGATCATTTGTCAAAATCTGCAACTCTTTTATCCGAAACATGCCACTCTTGCCAAGGAGATTCCCATTTTTCTTATGAAAGCCTATAGTAATAAGAAGCTTGAAAGGCCTATTGTAAAATGGCTGTCATTAACTTTAAATGAATTCCCAGGGCTGTGCGTGCATGACGCGGATGATTGGCATGCGTCAACGGTGCACTTTGAGGAATATCATTTTGATGTCTTCCACGCATCGCCGGCACTCTTTAATGACTGTCTGTGGTTTGAAGCAGAAGTGGGCGATTAGCAACTGTGCAGTCCTACCAATTATTACCTCCCATGAACAGATGTTGAGACGGCAAGATTAAACAACTGACACAAGAGACGTGCACCTGTTTATGACTAACTGCTTTCAATTTCGCAATCCAGGATTTGTAAAATGCTCATTATAAATGGGTCATCAACAGTGCTTTTTCAGGCAACGGGGTCACAGAAACCCTTCGTTGTAAAAGGAATTTCATACAATGCGATTTCGTTGTAATAGATTTTCTTCCCATTGCACATTTTCGCTGGGACCGATGATGTGTGTTTGTTATAACCGGAATTTCATTTTAGCCGATTTCGTAATAACGAGAGCCGATTGTATATGGAGCTAATCGAACACATGGTTTACATAGCCTGATCTAGTCTGCTTGAGTGCTTTGTCATAAATGAAAACAAAGGAATCATTACTTCTCAAATTATTCAAGTGAAGTGATTTAGGTGACTGTCCTCTTGATGCTGTCACCAATGCAATTAACATCGCAAGTTTCTGCGTACATGTAAGAGTTTTCAAAGTACATGTAAGCTTCTTGGACTGGTGAGCATGTCTTCAAATACTTAAGAACAACGTCA
This sequence comes from Acanthaster planci, assembly GCF_001949145.1. The sequence goes on from NW_019091658.1 coordinate 206,142, forward strand.
ACATTCCAGATGTAGCTGTATCTGGGCCGAGTGGGTTGCAGGTTAAAACGCCTTTCATAAACCTGACCACCAATGAATGAGTTCCAACAGTTGTTTTATTACACCGAAAGCACTGATCTGGCAAGGTTGAGGATGCTGTATCCCACACCTGTGTGAAACAGTTCTGTTAGAAAATCCAAAACCGGAGTTGTATTCAGCGCAAGATATTTGCCTTGATTTTATGACAAAACTGTATCCACTTTCTCTATATTGCTTTATGATGCCTTTTTGCAACGATGCCATGATAATGGTGATTACTGCTGGCGAAATGTTCTGCTCTTCAAGTGATTTCCTGACACAAGACAGGCAATCAATCTCATTTTCCTTCTGAGAGGATGACATTGCATTGAAGTTCGCAGGCGTAACAGTGAGTCTTTCTTTGTAGTTAGATCAGTTCCTTGATCTGGGCAAACCAAAGCTGTGTTCAGAAGGGAACCACCAACATGCCCATGCCATAGTCCACCTCGATTTTCTGTACAGTTTTGCCCAGTGCACTTAAAGTAGGAAAGGCATAAAAATAATATGAATGCCAATCTATAGTCAATGCATCAACATGTAAAGCATCTGGATCTGGATGCCAGGATACAAAATTTGGAACCTGTTTGTTAAGTGTAGAAGCAAATAAATCTACATCTGGAAACCCCTCTTGGTTTGTAATGTATGTGAATACACATGGACTTAACTGCCATTCAGTCTTGTCAAGGAATTGTCTGGATTAAAGATAAGCTTGCACATTCAATATTCCTGGAATGTAAGTTGCTGTTATTCAGATACCTTGGTCCTTAGCCCACAGCCATAAGGTCCTTGCAATCTCATTACAGTGTTTAGACTATACTCCTCCCATGTTATTTAGGCAACCTGTGACTGTAACATTATCCACCAAGATTTTGGCATGTTTCTATTGAACCTGGTAGGAAAAAGCTTTCAGTGTCAAAAAGCTGCCAGTATTTCCAGGTAGTTAATGTGATGAGCAGCTTCATCGGTTGTCCATCAGCCACCACAACTTTTTCTTTTACAGCTACAATGTACATGTCCTTGTACCTCTCTAGCCACTGTTTGATGCATCAGATGTAACTGTAATTTCAGGATTAGCCCTCACAATATGCCGCTTTTGACTAGGCAACTGACCAATCCACCAATCAAGGTCATGTCTGATGCATTCAGTAATTGGCATTTGTGCATTGAAGTAATCTTTATTTTAAGTCAACGCATTGATTTTGGCCATTTCTTGGGATCTATGTACATGTATATTAAAAAGAGTGATCAAAATTCCACCACTGTCAGGTTCGAAATCATAAGACCAATGACTTTGGCAACAGATTTTATACAGACATCCTTATTAGCATGCTACAGTTTTTTTACATTCTTCAATTAAATTACATGCTTTGTCTGCAAGCAATGTAACTGTCATGGACCGGGAGTCAATTTCAAAGCCAAGATACTTCAGGTTATGTGTGGGCTGAAGAATAAATTTAACTAGATGATGTAAAAATCCAATTTTATGAAATAAAGCCAAAGTATTTTCAATATTATCTTGACATTCTTCAACTGTGGTTCCTACCAATAAGGAATCTTTCGTGCTACTTTGCTACACTCATATGCACAAAAAGCAGTTTAGTATTAAGGACCGCCATACAAAGGAGAGAGAGGCAGTGGATTGAACTTCCAAGTGTATTCATTCAGCATGGGGAGGTGGTGTGTCACGAAATCAAATCATGATACTCTGGATTTTTTTTTTTTACGCTCTTTGCTTCTCAACATCCACTGAATGGTCATCTGACCGTCATGGGTCATCTGATCCACACTTTGCTTCACATGTGATTTTAGCCTGGATCTATCATTAATCAGATCATCTGATCCAAATGTACATACACAAACAGCACGACACAATTAAGCGATGACTGACTTACAATGTATAATAGGCACAAATGAACTTGGTCGAAAAAATTATAATTACCAATATATATAGATTGACCCTCAAATCAATCTGGTCTATGTATTATACATGTACATCAAGTTTAAATTAAGCTCTCCGGCGTCAATAAAGGCAGGTATATGATCCATAAATATAAGCACTTATCATAAGGACGGGTCATCAGACGCATATAATAGTCAATACCAGACCTCATCCGACTTTCATATTTATTTATTATTATTATTATTTTTGGCTTTTTTAACACTCGTTTCTTCTCTTCTTAAAACATACACTGAGTGGTCATCTGACTGTCTTAGATCATCTGATGCATACTTCGCTACACATCCGATTTAACCCTGGTTCAATCATTAATTAGATCATCTGAACCAAACATGAAGTACATGCACAAACAAAGCAAACCAATCAAGAGAGAGAATCAAGAGGGTTACTTTTAAAATTGATTAGAGAATGGAACCACTGCAGTGCGGCAGCGGTGGAAATCAAAACACTATCGGAATTCAATTGCGATTTTATTTGGGATAGATAGGATGCCAGGACTTAATCAGAAATCATCAGCACTGGGGCAATACATTGCGAATCTAACCAGAACAGAAATTGACCACATTTGTAGAGATAAAACGACACCATACCCTCCGATTTAGCAAAAATCGTGCCTAGCAGGATAGACTCCTTCTGTGCTTGAAACTGACATGGAAAATCATGCCAGAAGGAATGGTTACAAATGATCTGTATGCACACAAAAGGGAGGAAAATATAGATAAGTGTGGAAGTCTTAACAAAAAAGAATACAAACGTGGTAAAGTCGTTAGACATCTTGAAATCTAAACATGCTGCTGCTGCTACGAAACCATTGAAATTACTTGACCCAAGGAGACTATTTCTAATGTGTTTAAGCACACGGTAACCCACTTCAGTAAAGAAATCCTTAATCCAGGCGCGGTAATGCGACCACAGCAACAGCCAAAAAGGTTGGGAAGGCCACCATGAAATACAAGAACACCTTGGATTGGCAATGATACATGTAGCGGCCACGATACTACGGACTATGGTACTAATGGCTAAACTTATCGCCGTTAAAATGCTTACAATCGTGGCACCTTGTTCTCTAAATAAAGTTTGAATTCGTTCACGTAAAGTTAAATCTGCACTAAGAACTTTTTGCACCGTTTCTTTCAACATTATCAGTTGATTTCTATATCCCGATGTTAAACTAGTTTGCTGCGCTTTCAATGCATCTAACTCATTGTTTAAATCTGTTAGGTTCTGAATTTTTTTGTTCTTGCGTGATATTTGGTTCTTTTACTGCATTTTTAGTTGTTTGGATATTTTCTTCTACATGTACTCTTGCAATTTTAGCTTGTACAAGTTGTAATTGACCTCTTATCATTTGTAAACTTTGGTCTAATCCCTTAAGCTCTCGATATGTATAATAAACGCTTTGAGTTTTAATGTCGGTGTCTTCGGTATCAGTTATTTCTCTTAATAAAGTTGCCAATTTATTAGCAGTATTGGGAAGATCTTCTTTTGCATCTTTTCCAAGATGTATTTTTTCAAGTTTTTCTTTTTTTTCTTACGTTTCTTGTTTCGTTTTGCCAGTTACGTAGTCTTGGAAACCTAAATCACCTCATATAAAATCTGTACTTGTTTTTTGTCTAATTGTGTTTAGACTAAGAAATCGACTATTGTCTTTTCCATACGTAAGAATAATTTTCTGATGCCAAAACTTGACATACAAATGCCTTTTATGATCATTATTAAAAATATTTGGATCTCTAATTAACGACGCATAACCGGTTTTATTTTCAATCACTTTATAAAAATCATTCATTTTAGCTGTAAATGTTATTCTATGGCTTGCCAAAGTTGATTTTTGCCCCGGTACTAAGGTCGTTTCTTCTTGTGTTGGACCCATGATATCATTCCATGTTTCTTTATCTTGTGGATCTTCTTGCAGGTGCTGATTTTCCAAACGATCCATTTCAATATCATCAAATCCTCCCTCTGCCATTTTTACTTTAAAAGAAACCAGTTCTTATTTAGACTTTAACTGCTGGGCAAACTTGCTGGCAATACACCTTGCGCCACTAGCCAACCCTGGGTAGTTAATAATGCACCACTAGTGAGCGCGGTCATTTTTGCTTTGTCTTCAATAGACAATCGATCCAAATCTGGCGGTTTTATTTTCAACAGCCTTTTACCAAGCATGGCATAACCCATGGAAATACCACTGACAATAGCACCGTGATAGACCATGTTTGCGATCCCGTTTATGTTGATGTTTGCATTGCTCATTGTTAATATATACTGATTTTAAACTACCGGCTTTAAAAAGTTGGCTTTTAAACTTACTCCATGTCAGGAATTTCTGCTGCCGTGTTTGCTTGAGCTGGTTGTCGACTTTCACTGGGTGAAGCTTGAGCTGGTGTTGACTCGTTGGGCTTCTTTTTCAAAAATAAAAAATACGGCGATTCCTCCAACTAACAAACCGCCTATAATTAAATTTCTGTTTTCTGCGTAAAGGGTGTCTAGGTTAAACTTACTTTCTGGCTTTGGTTCAGGTTCTGAGTCTGCGACTTTCATTTTAGCCAATTGTTGTTTCATCTTCTTATTATGTTCTGCCAGCCTTTTACCCTGTTCTATTCGCTTTGGGTTTTTAACTTTGATCACTGTTTGTACCTGCATTTTGACCGAACTCGGTGCTTCTGTTGGCTGTTGTTTCATTTCCATGTTCTTTTATAATACACTGATTTTTGTTAGTGTCTAAATGATTAGTTGTTATTAAGGTTGCAACCACCGGTGACCGGTAAATACCGTACTTGTAACAGAGTTCGCTCAAGAAGTGGCCCATCATTTGACCTATGATGGGGTCGTTGTTTGGATCTTTAGTTAGGTCTTCCTCCGATTTCAAGTCCACATTGAAGCCTAGGAATTCTATCGGTGTAGCAATGTGTAAAAGTCTGGCGTAGAAGCTTAAAATCGCATTCCCCACAGTTTTAACAATCTCTTTGCCGAATCTAACTTCGTAAAGATTAAAAAGGTTTTCCTGTTCTGCAGGAGTAAGCGATTCAATGTCCTTGACAGAGTACTCTTTTCCCAGGTATTTTTGAGATTCACCCGATGCTACAACTGAACAGAGTCTGTCTTTGACGTTTGGTTTAGGTTCTGTGGTGTGTGCAGATTCGCTTTTAACTTTTGAATCGGCGAGGATACTTTTATTTATTGTCATCCATTTTAACATATACATTTTAAAGTTGTCGAATGCGTGTTTTGCATGTAAATATTCCCAGGTGTAATAGGTTAAATTAACTGCAATAACTAGCTCGATAACTGTTTGAATTAATTGTAACATTGCTGCTCTTTACTTATAACAAAACTTTAAAAAGCTGCACCAGACTATGATAGCCCTGTTACAGCCAATTTAAACAAATCTTTAACAAATGGTAACTAGTTCAAGCATGTCTGATGTAATTTCAATGGACACAATAACTCACTGGGGGTTCGGTATTTAAAATCAACTTGCTAAATTTAACGTCGCGTAAATGTCATTTTAATTGATCATGCTCTTCGTCGAGTACAACATTGTTTCATCCAAACATTGGTCGAATGAATTTTTATCCTTGCAATAAAACAGCGCGGTCCAGGCAGTATTTTCTCTGAAGTCTTTGACAGCTGAGTTATACTTTTGTGTAAATAACCAATATTTGTAATTAAAGTGCCTGCCACTGAAAGACATTTTGTTCAAGGCACATGTGTTGCTACCTTTTGACCTCTTTCTATACTTGATAAACTGATCTGAGGCACAACCGTCTACAATAAACAAAGTATTTACACAGTCAAAACTTTTGGTACAAGTCAGTCGCCTCATTTAATTCTAACTTTTCTCAATCTAAATCACATAAATACACATTTTTGTTGGTGTACATGTATATCCACAGCCGGTCTAAATAAGTCTTGTTCTTAAATAACGTTGGCCAAATGATTACAATAGCTTCAAACGCAAACCGATATTCGGTCTCCAAAAGATCCAAAATCCACTGGGTTTTCCCACTTCCCATTTTACCTATGATTAACGCACAGTGTGGCTTCTTGTACATCTGGTTCATACTTTTTTAATAAATCGAGCTTTTAAAGTTCCCATCCTCAACCATCAATTGCGCGTCCATTACCAAAAACACGTACATTGTCAACGGGCCTGTGGTTTCTGCTTCCCTTTCCATCTGTATCGATATGTCACCTCCACCTCCCAAGGGCCGACCCTATCCGTGTGCTGCATTGTCATCCGAACTCCTAAAGTCTAACCAAAGGCCGTATTTGTCCTTTAGATACTCGGCCATGTCAACGCCACGTCAGCGAAGTACTTGTTAAGTTCTGTCCAATGTGAATACAGCTGATTTGGTTTACCCTCTACCGTAACTACAGTTTTACTTATATGCGAATTATAGAATCTTTGAAGGTTCTCTACATTTGGATCTTTAAACAGAATCAAAATGCCTTTCAAACTTTTAATCATCTGATCAATACTAATGTTCCACAATTTTCCGATTTGTTAACTGCCTGCTTCTTCCACGAGTGGATCCTGTCAAATAAGTAATACACGGGGCGCTTTGAGCCTGGGACTCTGGTGCAGTTTTCTAGTGTATTGTTGAGACATTTCTTAATATATACTGTTTTTATCTTAGACCCAAATCTTAAACTTTGGTAAAAATCTTAAATAGGAAATAAAACGCAATTAACAAAGCAACGGCCACAAAGAATGTGTCTTCGTAATGTTTCAGCGTCCATTTCTACCAATACATTTTGGTTGTCTAAGAGCATGTCACCGTGATGGTCCAAGTCTGCTCTCACGTCACCCAGCATGTGTTCAATGTTTTCAATGCTTTGGTCTTTCACTTCTTGATCCATGTTTTAATTTGTATATTTTAAAAATGGCAAGCGCTTTAATGATGGTAGGAGGAGCCATAGTCATTGCATTGGCGTTCACAGATTCAAATTATTTAACAGCTTATAAAAAAACAGAGTAGACAAGGAATGAAAGAGACACGATTTAGCCGTAGAACAACTGACGCAAGCAAAACAAGACTGGGAACAAAATTGCGTACACATGCTGGACTTTTTAAACGAACACATGAGACAAGAGCGCAACACACATTTGTAAATGTGGACGAAGCGTTACGAGCTTACTCGGAGTTGACGGGTAAACAGGTGTTACCATTGCCTCTGAAGCCAAAATTGTCTGATTTCTACATGCCTTCGGAAGATCAAAAGGTTCGCGAGTTTATATGGATTATAGGGGGAACTGCTTTGGTATGTTTTTTGGCTTACAGGTTTAGTTAGGTTTGATTTAAATAACTTTATTTGAAAAAAAACTTTACAGTCCCCAAGCATATTGGCAAGGAAAGGGCCATAGACCACTTGCATCAAAAGACAGCGGCAGGCAAAGTCTGATGTGAGAGCTTGGTTAAAAAAGCAGGCCATCTGGCAAATTTATTTACCCGCACCTAATTACATGCCGAGACCTACGATGTTAAAAACCGAGTTTTTCAAACCGAACGAAGCGTATCAATTTGACGTTTTATACTTGCTTTGGGATCAAGTACAATGTAAAACTTTTAAATACGCTTTCACTATTGTTGATGTCGGTTTGCGGTACAAAGAGGCCGAACCGTTAATGAGTAAAATGGCTGATCAAACGTTAGAAGCTATAAAACAAATTTACACTTGGAGCCCCATGACTTGGCCCACGACTGTAAACGTAGACTCGGGGTCAGAATTTGAAGGCGAATTTAAAAAGTCATTTGTGCACAAAGGCGTGCAGGTACAAGTTCGTAGGTCACAGGGAATTGTCAAACGGTTTAACCGAACATTGGCCAAACGACTGTTTGATATCAATACGAACAAGAAATGTTAAACCCTGGCAAACGAAATGTGGAATGGGTGAAATGTTTGCCTCAGGTTATTAAATCGTTAAACGAGGAAAAAACTCGGTGAATTGACACAAAGCCCGCAGAAGCTAATAAATTGGACCAAATAAAACAAACAGCTGCAGCACCTGAAAAAAGCGAATCGCGGGAACTTGGTCCAAATGTTTTAGTTAGACATTTGTATTACCCCGGTGGACGAGAAGGCGGAACACTTAAAAGGGCTACAGATCCCGTCTGGTCAATAGACATTTATCAAGTGGAAAAACGTACAAGTCAATTCAAACGAGTCAATGGCAAAAAAGTGAAAACGGGACCGACGTTATATTATTTGTTTATTGGACCCAAATGTAGTTTTATCAAGGAATAACTTCAAGTAGTACCCAAAGACACCGAAAAGCCTTCAATAATTCAAAAGTTTTCGAATTAACTCAAGCCTTTTGTGGCCAAACTCCAAAGTATCGATGCTGTTGCCGAGAATATAGCGTTTTGTATCGAGTGAATGTAATGATAACTTTTTCTGAATAATGGTATAAAGCTGATGTTGATACAATCGTATGAGACACTGATTGTTTGCAAACTTTGTTTGATTAAAGAGACAATCTTTGTAAGACTCGTGTTGTAAGTCACGGTCAGTTACTAGTTTTGTAACACCTTTGGCTTTTTTAACTCTCACGTCATTTTCGATTTTGATCAAGTACATCTTGGGTCGTATACAAATGGCTTCTGATATCAGTTTACCACCAATTTCATCGTTAAATTAACCAATGACTTTTTTGTTTTTGGGGTAGTAAAGCGCGTGTGTGGTTGGGTAATTTGAAAAATCAAATTGGCTGCACATGTCCAACAGGTCTTGGTAAACGTCATCCCTTTTAATTTCAATGAGTAAACTGTCAGTATCGGTGTAAAGCAAGCTTATTCGGTCGTTGTAACGAAATTTTAATGTGTTGTAATAAAAGTCGTACATGAATATCTTTGAAAGTTCTAATTTTGTAACCCCTGCATAAGTCGGTTTGTTGAGTACGACTTTTATTTTTTGTCAGTTCAACGTAACTCATGTTGCATTCTTTAAAATGCTAAACCTTCTTAAAACTGGGTTTAGACTCCATACTTCTAAATTTTACGACGTCACAATCATTGTTGTTGTCCATTATTTTTGCGTTACAACGTTTGCGAACATTTTCCATTGTTTTACCATAAACTGCGTTATTGGCGAGTTTAAAAAAGTCTGTGATGTTTGGCTTCTTTACGAAGGTTTGTGTATTTTTTAATGCAACTCGGTAACCAAGTAGTTTGCATAAATTGCATCACATGATATACTTCCGTCAATTTAAGACCCAATCGCAAGTACGATTGTAATACACAATAGTGCACCTCATATTTCTTTTTCGGCATTAACCACTTCCTGCCAGGGACTTTCTGATCGGAGACGTATGGTTTATATGGGTGACCGGGGTCTCCGAACTCGGACAAAGGAAACAGGGCCCTGTAACAAAAGACTGTGCTCCAAACAAAAGACCAGGTTGCTGGGCATTACCGACATTTTTCACTCTCAAAAGTGGTGATAATCCAGCTTTGTTTTTAAACCGTATACCAGGGTTTGGGGCATTGAGAGCAAGCGAATTACCACCGGAGACAAAAGCACTCCACCACCGCAGCGATGAGCCACACAGCACAGCTGCACACTAGTCTTGCCCCTATTGAAAAGAGGTCAGCAGTGCACTGAGCCAGGTTCGTGAACAAAAGACAGTTATACAACACTGCANCTAAAGATTACTTGGTGGGGCTATAAACGACTGTTAAATGAAATGATGAATTTTTGAAGGATTTTTAAAACAGAAAAAATGATTTTTGTTTTCAGGAGCCAAAGGAAATTCATTGAAAAGATTGTGTAAGTAGCCATAATCACCCGTAGGACTTAAATTAAGTATAAAGTCTGCAGTAAATTCTGTTGGGTTTTTAACCCATTTAAAATCTGCACTTGGCAATGGTTGGCTCATGGCCCATCCATAAAGATTGTTTGTGTCGAGATACAACAAATAACTTGCGGACTCGTTTGGGTTATAATTGAGGAGATATTTGTTATTAGCCTTGGCGTATCATTTACCACCGATGCTCGAAATGCCACCTCGATTGGCTTTTTCAAAAAATAAATGTGCGTCAATATCTTCTAATAAATCAAGTTGTACTCGACTGTGTTTTAACAACGCATCCCAAAAAAGACCCGGCGACATATAATAATTTGCGGGATCGAGGCTATAATTGTCGTAGCACGTATTTCTAAAATTTTGAAACACATCCGCTAAAAACAAAGTGTCTGTTTTAATGTACAAATCATGGTAATCGCCCCCATGTTTTGACAACCAAACGTGTTCCACACTCGTTGCACGTGATGATACGTGGCATCAGTGACGCTCGATCGTTTGAGCGACCTATAAAAACGAATGTTGTGGCGGAAGTTGCGTTTCGTGTAACTTTTCAAACGAGTCTATGTATTCATACGGATAAATGCCTTTTTTTGTAAGCAAACTTGCATTGTTGAGTTTTGCAGTGTGCTCCAGTTTATCTTTTGGACATGCCTTGACAATGTTGTCTAACGACGATGCCATAAAATGATACGCGTCTATATAAATCAAAGTTGATCGAGGCTAAACGAAACGTATTTTTTGTTAATTGTTGGAATACAAGAAATTATGTTTCCTTTAAACGTCGCTGCTCCTTGCACAATGAGATGCGCGTCATAATTTTCCAAGTTGTGAAATATTACTGGAATTGGCATTTCGTTAGCTGCCTCTTGGAGTTGTAAATTGCACCAAGAATGTGCCGCACCTCTAAAGACACCCGTAACGTGACAGTGATCTCTGACTTTGGGATTTCTTGGCGAACGACCACCGCATTCTTGACATTTATCGTTACCTTTGATCATTCTTGGCTCGTTACACCAACATTCGTATTTATTGTAAAAAATATAATTTTCGCATATCCAACACGTTCTGGCTTTTTGGTATTTCCATTCTTCTTTGGGTGTTAAATTGTATATTGGGCAAACCAGTACACAAGGCAGCACCTGCGGCCACCTCACATAAAACCATGCACATTGAGCTGAACCCTGTACAAACGTGATACAGGACCACGAGAACTCCCCAAGGCATAAGTTCCAAGTAAACACCAAAACTTAAGGGCATTAGTCAAGAAGGTCAATGATACCCACGATCACTGAGTCGAGAACGTCCAAAACGGCTCTCAATTTATTTAATACCAGGCATAATATGATAATTTGGCACTATCAACCTAAAGAATGCAAAAGTATAGTATTTACTAACGCTAGTTTTTCATGCATAACATAAAGGAAGAAACTTTTACGTAACCCAGTACTTGTTTTAAGAACTGTAAACTGTAAGCCAGTAACTTACAGTATCATGCAATCTAAATTTCCCACCGCTGGAACATGCGGCCGGTGTAGCCCGTGTGGAACGTCACAGGCTATTAATAAGATACACACGTGTACTGGTATTAATAAATTGAACTATGTTCAACTCCCCATTGTCATGCAGTGTGGCACATCACAGCGCTGTAGACAATTCAACTTATAAAGCTCAAGATTTAGTTGATGTATAGACCAGGTAGTTTATCATTTTTTAACAAACAAATGGGGTTTGATTCTTATTCCGTATCAAAAAACTCCCAGTCGTGGGAACCACGACCCACGGAAAAAGAACAGAACACTGATGAACGCCTCTCCAACAGGGAAGTTTACAACATGGACAAAATGTAGCTGCGCAGGTTTTCCCGAAAGATTCCACAACCCAAAGATGACAGATGGACCCAGTCCCTTTG